>CAKNXH010063135.1:3114-28154 GCA_932178445.1 Andricus quercusramuli
GGATTTTATAAATCGCGGTCAAGGTTTCGTCGACACGTGTCGGCGCCTCTAAATCGCTTAGTCGGAGGGGAGGCGAGTAGTGAAGGCGAGAAGGTCTCGTTGGCCACGAGCGAAAGTGCGTCGCTGTCGGCCGAAGCGGGGGTTGCCGGGTGTCCCGTAATTAACGGGGTGGAGGTGGCAGCGGCCTCCTGAATTGTAGGTGACGGAGAGGGTTCCGGGACCGCGGGCGATGCCGCCCTGGGAGGCGTGGTACAGCGGGAGGGCCCCGAAGAATTGGGGGTCCGCTGGCACGCGTTGATGATTTCCTCCACCGGAGGCAACGGTGAATCTGGCTCTACTCGTAGAGCCCGTGGACGCGTTAGTTCGATTGAAGGGAACGTATAACGCGCGTCCTGGATGAAACGCGGAATTCGGAGGTTTAATGGGCGAGCGCGGTCATTTGGAGGTCGGCGCGTACGTGGGTCCTTGGTGCCTAGTACCCCACGTTGAATTCCCACGAGTTGCCAACCGTGGTCCTGGAGGATGGCTGGATTCGCGGGATCGTAGGGTGGTACGCGCGCGTGGAGTTGTTCGCGCTGGGCTTCGAGTTCCGCGAGCCTTTGTGCCTCGGCGGCCTGTTGCTGTTCGCGGGCCCGACGCGCGTGTGCCTCGGCGTGGCGTTCTGTTACGGCGAGCCGACGGGCTCGTTCGGCAGGGGTCTCGTTCGCGCGTTGCAGTTGACGGTTTCGGGTCCGTTTGTTACCGCGCGCTTGACTATAGCCCCCTGTCATTAAGGGTGTTGTTGGCGTAAGTCTCTGTTTGAAATTTTTATTTACGGACGCGATGTCGCGAGAACCGAATAATAGGGCCGAGCCGCGGTAGGTCAGCCTCTCGCGAAGAAAACTAATGTCGTTGTATTTTTATTTATTTTATTTATTTTTATTTAAGTCTGTTTTTTTTTTTTTTTTTTTATTTATTTTTATTTTACGATCACCGAATAGGGCCGAGCCACGGTAGGTCAGCCACGGCGCGAGCTAGTGTCCCCCAATTTCCTGACAGGGCCGAGCCACGGTAGGTCAGCCTCTCGCGAACTATTTACCCTTATTTCCCTGACAGGGCCGAGCCACGGTAGGTCAGCCTCTCGCGAACTATTTACCCTTATTTCCCTGACAGGGCCGAGCCACGATAGGTCAGCCTCTCGCGAACTATTTACCCTTATTTCCCTGACAGGGCCGAGCCACGATAGGTCAGCCTCTCGCGAACTATTTACCCTTATTTCCCTGATAGGGCCGAGCCACGGTAGGTCGACCACAACCGAACACGAACGCGAAAAGAGATAAAACTGTTTCTAGTGAAGTCCCCAAAATAATTTATCACGATTTGCTGTAGGCGGTTAACGAGGATAACTAATAACCCGAAATGAATGGAGGGGCCGAGTCACAAAAGATCGACCACACGCGCGAACACGAACACAAACGCGAAAACTGAATTTAATTGAAGTCCGGTAGAAAAAAAGAGAAACCCGATTCCTCGCGAAGCACGACACGTACACCGTTAATCCGTATAAAAATATGTCAGAACCGAACCGGCACATCAGATCCGAAGTGGTTCGTTGAAAAGAAATTGTCCGGGTTGGAGTGACACTCCGGAGAGTGTAGAAAAGAGCTGAGATGGACGTTGAATTGTATTTATTTTTCACCAGAGAATATGTTAATGACAAGAGTGGAGAAGGCAGAGCTGACGCTGCTGTCTCCTCGAAATCTGTATCTTAACTCACTAGCCTACGCGACTCTTGGCTCGCATCGACCCTGACACGGGAGTCTCGAGGCGGTGGGAGCGGCGATGAGCCCGCCGATTGGCTGGAATCCGGCAACGGAGTCGCAACCGAGCGGTGGGGACGGTCGCCCAGGCCCACTACTCGAGCCTTCGCGCGTCGTGGCCATGTTATGCCGAAAAGTCTTTGTTTAGTCTAAATCTTTAATTAGAAATTAAAAATACTTAGAGTTACCTAAAATTAATAAAAATTAAAACCTACGCTAAAAACTATTTTAACTTTAGAATTGTGAAAACGGCGTTAAGCTAAGTTAATTAGAACGGCCGTTCGGTTATTTTTTTATTATAACTATTGTTACAACATAATATTAATAATTTAAATTTTAATTAATAATCCGAACGATCGTTCTAACCTATATTCTGTCATAAAAATATTTATCTTTATAAATCTTATCAAGTTATGTCGAAAACTAACGTTAAAGGCTATAAGAGCTTAATTTACTAAATTAAAGTTTGCTTGTCGATATATGGGTGTGTATAAATTATAGACACCCATATATCGACTTAAAATTAATGTCAAAAGTAGTCAGAGGGGGGGGGGGGGGGAGAGATATTAAACGGGCTTCCAATCTTGGCCCTAGCAGGGCTATTTATAGTTCGTTTTTCTATTTTATTGAATAATCCCTTTGTCCACATTTTTCCCCGATACTTTCGTGCCTTTTTAAATTTACTTTTAACATTTAAATTGTTCTTTAGTTTAATACTTTATGTGACTACGCGTCCGCCGGTTGAGATCCCTTTCGCCGGGGCCAGTACGTTCGAGCGAGAAGAAAAGAGGAAAGAAAGAGACGGAGGGTAATTTAGGGGAAAGGAGACAGCGCGCTAGGTTGGAAAGAGAGCCCGGAGTACGTGACTTGGCGAAAGGAGTTGACCGGTTAACGGAGCGTAGCGAGGTCTGGAAAACGTGCTCAGACACTTGTTTACAGGCTTACGGCAATTTCCCGGCTATTACCGGCGGCCTTGAAAGAGACAGGGGAGAGTCGGGACAAAGGCATGAATCAGATGGTTGGGCAAACTCGTAGTTTCAAAACACCGTAAAATCGACACTTAGCCTCGCAGGCCTTTCACTTTGATTTTCTTTCGAAAATTCAAGTGGAGGGCCGTTCGAGCTCGTGTCGATGTTACGGGGTTCTCAACTATGGCCTGTGGCCGATAACAGTTTTATCTGCACCAAAATAATCTCGACGGATATCGATGCCTGTATCTTCGCTGGACAAATCTTCCATCTTCCAGAGAGCGGAAGTCAGATGCCTCTTTTTTGCAGGTGGTCCATACTTGAGCAATGTTTCTAGGTAAGCTCTGTACGCGTATGCGTTTTTTGGAGGAGAAATGAGTGTTCGATTGAAATAGACGTCCACCTGATTGCACATCGAATTAAGTAAATTGTTTATCACCGTTACACTTTTCAGACCGGCTTGTTTTGCAGAAGTTTCTGGCGGTGCTTCCTATTTGACACGTATACTGAGCATTGCATGAGCGAGATCTATGTATTCTTTGCCGTCACTTGGAATGACAAACTCTATCAGCGAATCTTCGGTTAGCGATAAAACGGGTTGTAAAAAACCCAATGCGAGCTCTCAATAGATGTTTGAGCAGCTGGAAGAGAAAAAACATATAGTTCAGTTTTCAAACACTCGCTAGAATGTGAGTGTAAAAAGGACGTTATATAATAATCTACTTATTAATCACTAAAAATGTCCAAAATTGAACGGTTTTTCCCACACTAGTTTTACGCTTTTTTTTCTTCTGTGTTTTCTTATTTTTCCTTTTTTTTACTACTATTGATTCTCTTTTTAGATTTCCCATTTTTTACTTATTTCCTTTTCTTCTTCTTACTCGATTTATGCGTTCTACCAAGCCTCTTAACTTTTTTCTGCTCAATCCCTTTTCTAACCAGCGTAGTACTCTCTATACCACGAACTGCGGATAACTGAGGTCTGAAATTTTGCACACCAAATTTATAACCCGACCCGCGCACCTTGCACTAGCATCGGCAGCACACATCGAAAAAGCCCACCTAGAAAACTGCCGATTCCATGACGTCTCTGATAGGACGATCCGACATAAACTTTTGATATTCCCCCTCCACCAACTTGTGTTGTTTAGTTATCTACTTAATAAATAATTATTAATTGATAATTTAATGGTTTTTTTTTTTCTTCCCTTTTATCTCTTATCAATTTTTTTTAATTGAAGTATCACTGTCAGAGTGCCAAACTCGAATGGTATAGGAAGTCTAACATGATCTCTTATATCTATTTCTATCGTGCGCAATTCGGTATGACGGAGTGAAATGTAATTTGGAGATGAAAACTGTGCAACTTATGTAGATGACAAAATTTAGTTTGGGGTATCGACAAGTATGATACGCAAAAGCGGTGTTTTTACATCACCCATAATGTGAGGTTCACAAATATCGCAATAAACAAACATTTCCTCGTGTAAACCAACTTTCAGACTTGGAGGGTGACTTTCATTATCTGAATTATCTGACATTAAATTTTGTGGTAAAAAACCAAATACACGAGATATTTTTTCACTGACTGCAAGAAAATGCTGTCCCTTTATCTTAGAATCATCTTGATTATCATTATTATTGCTTGCAAAACCCATATTTTTATCTCTGTCATTATCCTGCGCTTTATTCGGTTTTTGATGCTTTCATGTTTCCTGCACGGAGAAAAAAATCGCACTGTTATAGTAGGCTGAGCTCTTAATATTACAGCACGGAACTTCATGTGCGAAATTTGTAAGAATTCCTACCAATATTGGCATCAGGTTAGCCAATTTTAGCATTAAATGGCTCATACCATAAAGAAACTTTTCCTTACTACGGTTTTAAGAAAACCCATCCTCTTAGAGTATGAGTACTCTTGCAAAAGCGATGTTAGGACACGCGTACCGGTGCTTACTGTGAAACTAGGTTCGTAAGTAGGCGTGACCTAATATCTCTTTTGTAAGAGTACTCATACTCTAATAGAGTGAGTTCTTTACAAATATAGCAAGGCGAAGTTCGAGCTATTTTCGCGAGGGATAACGGCTTCAAAAGCATTGAATGAAACCTGCGACAAAAGCATGACTAGTGTTCTTACTATTATAGCCATATTTTTTTCTCCGTGTGGGTAAAAAATAAAATTTTTTGTAAAACTTGTGGATATATTTTCCATTTTCACGCTCGTCTTTCAAAAACTTTAGAATGTAATATTCGACTCAATTCAGCATCGAACCTGGTCAAAATATTACCTGGAGCTTGGGTCGTATTGTTGAGATTGGGAACTTTGTAGTTAGCACCAGAGAAGATATTATCTAAAGGATTCATAAAGGAAGTGTGCGCTTTTGTATTTCCAGTATTAATCTCTGAGCAGGAACCTTGTTGTAGAAATTTTTCTACCTGCTCGCTTGGCACCTAAATCATCTTTCTCGAATGTTCCATAATTGAGCACACCGATCATAAAAGGGCGTCTCCGCGTGAAATTCGGTAAAAGTATTGTCCACATGCAGAAAGAGGAAGAAAAAAAAAGATGTCAAATCAAAAAATAAAAAACACCATTACATTAATGTTTCAAAAGTCGACATTTTTTGCTAACATAAATAATAAATCCGATTATTAGTTTAGGTAATATTTACTAAAAATTGCATTTTTCATCGCGCCCGAATTCGATGTTTTTTAAAACTCAACTCGCCGATTCTAGCTCAATCCCAGGTGCGAATTGTCGGTCGGGCCATGGTTGGCCCAACCTTTGTAAGGTCGACCCAACTTTGTGAGCCAATGGTCGGGCCAACCAGCGTAATGATAACGCATGCCGTCCATATTTTACACAGTTGGGCCAACAATAGTTGCCATGGTTGAGCCAACCGCCGAATACAAGGTTGGCATACAATTGGTTTTCAAAGTTGGCCCAATATTGGGAGAAAGCATTGGTTAACCAACGCTTCTTCTGCGAATTGATCGTCGGTCCATAGTCGGGCCAACTATTAGGATGATGTCGGCCCAACCTTGGACAACAATGTGGGGCCAACTTTGATTTTTGAAGGATCGTACCGCAGAGTCGTGCCGACCGTAGTTTTATGGTTATTTTGAGCTAATTAGCCAGAGCCCAAACGACCGTCGACCCAACCTTGGGCCAGAGTTGGACCGACGGTCGGCTAAAGTGAGGTTACTTGCAGTGGATAATATTACACCGATGGTCGGGCCAACTATCGCCGAGAGTCAGGCCGACCGTAGTGTTATGGTTATTTTGAGCCAATTAACCAAAGCCCAAACGACCGTCGACCCTACCTTGGGCCACAGTTGGGCCTACGGTCAAGTGAATTTTGGAAGCCATTGTTGGCTTCTAACGTTGGCCCAACTAAGGTGGCTTCGAACTGCTATAGTTGGGCCAACCTTGGTCAGCAAAATTCGGTTACCAAAGCCGGCCCGACCTTGGGCCGACCGTCAACTCTGGTTGCCAACCCAAATTCGCACCTGGGATGGGATAACTGGTGAAGTCTTTTGAAATTTTCACAGTTTGTTCAGAATACATACGTGACACCTACAAAGTTGATAAAACACACCAAAATTGTATTTGTTTGTTTATATTCAATAAAAATTGGAGGTGCGGGGCGTAGCAGTAACCGGGCTTCGGACACTTTAGCTGAAAAAAGTATGCGACGAACTTAAACTTTGAGAAAACTTCGAGTGACCCATTTTTTCTACGACATATAAAGAAAACTTTCCGAAAATTTCAGTGTAATCGAGTCATAAGTATTAGAACTATGGATGATTTCATAAAAAACGCTCGGCGTGCGAGCAGCTCGTCTCGCGTTCGCGCGCGGCAGTAACGGAATATTATACGTTTTTCGCATATTTTTGCAACACTGGGATGCTATATTGTAAAATGTATTGTTATTTGATTATTCAAAATATTTATATCGTTAATCATACTCAGGTACCATTCTTCTCGCCATCAATTATTTCCAAACACGTGTGAAAATCAACTTTTTTTCCATCAAAATTCACGCAAAATGATGAAAAACACGGATTTTCTATTGAATAATTTATTTGATAACAGACGCTGATAGATTATAATACATAAGCTTTTTTTACATACTTGTTGTAGGCTCTAATTTTTCAAATGGTTATAAACGTTCAACAAATTTCGAATTTCGTGCGTTTGCCCCTAATCAGATTGCCTTTTGTTTTCGCGAATTAGATTGTCTTTTGTTTTTCCAAGAATAGACACATACTTGGAAGTTGCAGTAAACAAAGCGTCGAACGCTGCACGTGCATGCGGGCTCTCAAAATAGTTTTGTTTTCTGTTGAATAATATTATTAATATTAGTACAGTTCTTCACGTTACGTCGAAAAATTCATAAAACCGAGTTTAGTGTTATAATGAATAACGAAAAATCCTCCACCAATACCGGGAAAAATAGGAAACGGAATGAACTGTCGTGGAAACAGAATAAAAAAAATAGACAGAAACCAGGTAAGAGTTTTGCGCAGTAAAATTGTTGTGAAGTTCATATGAATTTTTCATTTTTCTAATGTTAAGGCTCAACTGCAGGGTAATGAGTACGTTTCACGTTCTGGAAGAAAACCGTGCCCGTTAAAATTTGCAACCATGTGACGTCCTGTTGTTTCAAAAAATGTCACGAAAAAATCAATAGTACAGGACAAAAGGAGTTCCATACAGAGTTTTGTGAGCTTGCTGGGGACTACAAATCGCAGAACATCATTTTAAAGGCATAAATGACGATAAGACCTTCAAATCCATCCCTGCAGTCAACTCCAAGGAAACTCATGTTATGGGATTATTTTTTCCAATCAAAACCTGAACGCATCCCCGTTTGTCAACGTTTTTTGTGTAATGTGTTAGGCATCGGGCAAAAAAGAATACGTTCCGTTCAAAGTAAGTTACAAGACAATGAATCTCTCGAAGACAATCGTGGCGCACATGAAAACCACGTCATTCGTTTAACAGATGAAGTTAAAGAGTTGATTAACGCTCATTGTTTGTCCATTCCTCAAAGCGAGTCTCATTATAGAAGAGAAAAATCATCCTTGCAATATTTTGGAAAAACCCCGAGTTGACTATGAAAAAATTGTATGAATTATTTCTCGAGTTTTATGCTGCGAAAACAGGTAGATCTGAAATTCTCCTGAGTCAAACAACTTACGAGAAATATTTTAATTTCAATCTGAATTTTTCGTTCTCAAAACCCCGTACCGATGTCTGCGATTTTTGCTTCGAAAATAAAAACAATACTGAAGACTCTGAAGTAAAGGCACATAAACTGAACGTGAAAAAATATTCCGCATTGAAAAAACGTTTATGTGCAGAAAAAAATGTTTTTTGCCTTGAGTTCGATTTCGGGCAAACCTTAGGTTTGCCAAAAATTCCGGTTTTGGATCAATTTTATAAGCGATAACTTTGGCTTCACGTCTTTAATGTGAATGTTTTGGGCACGAGTAAACGAAGTTACATGCACTTTTTTTTGAAGGAGAGTTAAAAGAAGGGTCAAACACTGTGTGCAACATGCTATACGATTCAATAAAACGGGAATATAATATCACCTGTTACGAGAAAATTTATCTGTTCTCTGACAGTTGTTGTGGTCAGAATAAAAACTATTTACTCATCAGTTTTTAGCCTTATTATTTGAAAAATGGGAAACAGAAATTCAGCACATATACCCAGTTCGGGGTCACTCCTACTGCTGAAGAGTATTATCAAATAATTGCAAAGGCAAGAAATCCACCGTTCACCATTATTCAAAAGTCTGACTACGCAGTGAATGATTTCGAGGCGCTCATTCCGCACGAAATAACTTCACCAAGAAACATTCGCATTAGGGACGTTAAAAGGATCTAGTACCATGCAAACAGCCACGTTGATATGTTTTATGATTACGATTCGAAGCCTGTTGATTTCATAATTGATTCGGAGATTGAGTTTAATGACTTATTCAAAACGAAATCAGCACCTTTTATAGGTATCAGTGCAGCGAAAATAAGTGACGTGAAGTCTTTGTTCCGTTACTTGAGTCCAAAAGGAAAAGAATTTTTCAATTGTATTTTCGAGAATTACTCTTCAGATTTGACTTTGGCGGAAAATTCGGAACTGATCTGTGCCAAAGCACTTGACTCAACACAAAAAAATTCTAAATTAACTAAAACAGACGTGGAAGGAAACGCCGTAAAGAAGAAAGCTGCGATAAAAACGCGTGATTCAAAAAGAGACATTCCAGTATTGAAAAATTCTTCTCAGGAATCGCCTCTGAAAAAACGTAGCGCAGAAAAACGGAAATCGGAACTACGAAAGAAATAGCAAAGCATAATATATTATTTCTTGTGAGACGCGTTACTAAAATACACTTTAAATGTGGAAAAACCTATGAGACGAATTTGTTGAATTTTCATAACCATTTGAAAAATGACAGCGCACAATAAGTATGTAAAAAAAGTTTATATACTATAATCCATAAGCATCTGCTATAAAATAAATTATTGAATAGAAAATCCGTGTTTTTCATCTTTTTGCGTGAATTTCGATGGAAAAAAAGATGATTTTCACACGCGCGTTTGAAAATAATTGATGGCGAGAAGAATGGTATGTGAGTATGATTAACGATATAAGTATTTTGAATAATTAAATAACAATAAATTTTACAATGTAGCATCCCAGTGTTAAAAAAATATGCGAAAAACGTATGATATTTCGTTAATGCCGCGCGCGAACGCTGGACGAGCTGCTCGCACGCCGAGCGTTTTTTGTGAAATCATCCATAGCTACAATATTTATGAATCGATGACACTGAAATTTTCGGAAAGTTTTCTTCATACGTCGTAGAAAAAACGGCTTGCTCGAAGTTTTCTCAAAGTTTAAGTTCGTCGCATACTTTTTTCAGCCAAAGTGTCCGAAGCCCGGTTACCGGTAAGCCCCCCCCCCCTCCCCCCATTTGTTACTAAATATAAGTGAACAAATACAATTTTTATGTGTTTTATCGACTTTGTAGGTGTCATGTATGTATTCTGAACAAACTGTGAAAATTTCAAAACATTTCACCAGTTATTGAGCTAGAATCGGCAAGTTGAGTTTTAAAAAACATCGAATTTGGGCGCGATGAAAAATGCAATTTTTATTAAATATTACCTAAACTAATAATCGGATTTATTATTTATATGAGCAAAAAATGTTGACTTTTGCAACATTAATGTAATGGTGTTTTTTATTTTTTGATTTGACATCTTTTTTTTTCTTCCTCTTTCTGCCTGTGGACAATACTTTTACCGAATTTCATGCGTAGACGCCGTTTTATGATCGATGTGCTCAATTGCTAAATGGCAAAGGGATACTGTTACTGAATTAATGATGGAATCGCGTGGGGCAGCGAAGGAATCGCGTTTGGTCATGTTAAAGACAACGAGAAGGAAACAAGACAATTTATCATCGTTATTACTGAATACTTCCAAATACATTTAATCGATTTAATCTAAGTTGTGAGTCCCCGAGCCTATCCAACAAGGCACTCCTTTTGTATCCAAAAAAAGGTTTGGGTTGTTTCAGGAAATCGGAAAAGATGTAGCCTCCGGAAGCTATGACCACGATCGTCCACCGAACGATCGATCCCGACGCGACCGGATGTAATACGTCATCCGACTTGTCACTTCCTACAACACCAGGAGATGATCGAGTCGGGAAATCACTGAACAAGGACTCGAAAATATGAATGAAAAAACTGACTTGAAATTTACGGACACAACCACCTGATGGGTCTAGGAGAAACACTTGATTAAAATCGTTGCAATAACCGAAAATGGATACACTAGCCTACACCGTATCTGAAACTGAACTGAGTATCTGTTTGGCTTCTTGCAAAGATTTTTCTGAGGGGTGCATGCAGGATGGGCGAAGAGGAAGACGTAAGATGTATCTGCCCCGGTTGTCGCTTCGATGTCCGTCCGCTCACATTCCTCATCCTCGAGATAAATCAACGGGGAATATTTACCTCTTCTTGTTCCCAGAATCGTGACAGGATGCTAGCAAGAATGTCCTTTTCATGAACACTCAAGATCATCACGGTTCTAGGATGATCTGATTCATCTGAAGGTGTATAGAATCCGACTGAAATAATCGCAAACCTTCCAAAAACGCTTCGAATAGCACTGGGAGCATCTCGTAATCCTTGACAAATTCCATCCAGGAAATGTGAGCTGAATAATCAGATTCTGAATCCAAACGAACTTTCTTAGTGGTTGAAGGGTCTGAGTCTTTAAATGCCTTTCACGAGTCACGTCTTTATGAAGTGTGCTATGATGCTGTTTATAGCATAGAGGATAACGGGGCTTCAATAGAGTAGGACTGATTCTCAGTGAAATATAGTTCCCTGGCAATGGCATCTTTGCTTACAAGCTCGAGTGATGGGATCTGCGTGTCTGGAAATAAGTGCTCAATAACCGAATCTTTCTGCGGAGCAATCCAGGAGTGATTCTTTGTCGCTCAGCAAAAAAACACAGTGGTCTTTACATTTGTCATCGAAGGTACCAACGATAATTGGCTCTTCGGAAGGTCCATGACTCTCATGATGAGATATGTCCATAAGTCTGCATAAACTATGTGATGTTTGTAGACCTGCAACCAATCTTAATAACAGCAAAGAACCCCTGTCAGGCATTTCATTTTTCGAACATAGAACAACAGAAGATAAGAAGGCAACAAAGAGAGTATTGAACCTCCCATGCGATGCGGAGACCAAGGAAGATAGAGCAGAAGCTAGCTTGTTAAACTCAAATGAAGATTTAAGAAAAATTGAATAAGAAAATCACAGGACAAAAATACATAATCTGTCATCGTGAATAAGTTAGCTATGCCTGAGAGCCTGTCTCACGGCGCTTGCAATGTTGCAAACAATTGAACTGTCATTCAGTGAGTTTGTCATGCCTGAGAGCCTGTCTCGAGGCGTTCGCAATGTTGCAAACAATCCATCAGCAATATGGTTGTCATGCTTGACAGCCTATCTTGAGACATTTGCAATGTTGAGAACAATCACACGGTCAGTGAGTAAGTTTGTCATGCCTGAGAGCCAGTTTTAAGTCGTTTGCAATGTTGCAAACAATCACACAGTCAGGGAATAAGTTTTTCATGCCTGAGATCCTGTCTCGATGCGTTCACAATGTTGAAAACAATCCGTCAACAATATGTTTGTCATGCCTGAGAGATTTTATCGAGACGGTTGCAATATTGAAAACAATCACACGGTCAGTGAGTAAGTTTACCGTGCCTGAGAGCCTATTTCGAGGCGTTTGCAATGTTGCAAACAATCATACAGTCAGGGAATAAGTTTGTCATGCCTGAGAGCCTGTTTCGATGCGTTCACAATGTTGCAAACAATCCATCAGCAATATGGTTGTCATGCCTTAGAGCTTTTCTCGAGACGTTTGCAATGTTGAGAACAATCACACGGTCAGTGAGTGAGCTTGTCATGCCTGAGAGCCTGTCTCGAGACGTTTGCAATGTTGAGAACAATCACACAGTCAGTTAGTAAGTTTGTCATGCCTGAGAGCTTGTGCTTCCCTGCTAACCCACTATCTGGCTCGTTACTACTGAACAGCTCTAAATACCTTTCATCGATTTAATCCGAGATTTTGGTTTCCCGAGCCTATCCAACAAGGCACTCCTTTTTTATCCAAAAAAAGGTTTGGGTTGGTTCTGAAAATTGGAAAAGATGTAGCCTCCGGAAGCTATGACGACGATCGTTCACCAAACCATCGATCCCGACGCGACCGGAAGTAATACGTCATCCGACTCGTTACTTCCTACAACACCAGAAGATGATCGAGTCGAGAAATCACTGAACAAGGACTCGAAAAAATGAATGAAACCACTGACTTGAAATTCACGGACACAACCCCCTGATGGGTCTAGAAGAAACACTTGATTACAATCGTTGCAACAACCGAAAATAAATACACTAGCCTACACTTTGACTGAAACTGAACCAGCAGGAAACAGCTCCCAAACTTCATCAACCAAAGGAGCTTCACGCTACTACCTGTGTCCCCACTCCAATGAAAAGGAAAACACCTGAAACTCAAAAACAGAGAGAAACCTTCAAGGAGAATAAGCAATGGGCGGAAATCATTTAATTACCAATGAAACTTGAAGGTCACTCAAAACAAGGATAACAACATCAAATAAATTATGAACAGATACTTACTCTCGTGAATTAGCCGAGGTGAAAATATATGGGAGCTGACTACCGATAATCGGTGCGTGTAATAACGGTAAAAATCGACACTTATGAATGATAAATCGTTTTTCATTTTTTCAAGTAGCCTCCGATGCAACCAATTTTCTTTAAATATGTTTATGCTTTTTTATCTTGTGTTTTCCATGTGTTTTTGAAGGTATATTCCCTGCCAAAATATTGAGAGCACACTCGCATATACATTGTACGAGTTTTGCATTGACAGGTATGTACACATATAAAAAACCTTCGGTTGTAAAGATATTTGTTCAAAAACGACAATTATCGGGTGTAGATTGTTTTAAAACGAGAAAAAGGTAACCATGATGCTTAGATGTTTTTAGCTGATGTTTTTAGATGCTATGTTAGGCTTCTTGTAAAAAACGAGGTTTTTCTGGATATATTTCTCGAGCAAGATTTTGAAATTGAGCTATGATTCTTGTGATGGCTGTCTTCAGTAAGAAGATCTACAATTGTATTTTTTGAAGATTCGCGCATAACTTCATCTATAATTATGAGCTTAGCACGGCAATTATTGTTAGAATAATCAGCCCGTTGCGGTAATCCTTCTTGAAATTGTATGGTTTTGCCGTATTTAGAATAACCCAACTGCCATATTGAATAGTAAAAAAGGATACGTTCAAAATGTGTATCACACATGACATCGATGTAGCTGAAGGGGTAACACCACTCTAGGATTTTCAAAAAATCGATTATTTATTTCTTTAGCTTAAAATGTACTTTCGGGGCCTAAAAACGCTTTTATATTTCTTTTGCCTGTCAAAATGGTGAGTGGGATGGCTACTCATGGATCAGGAGATCATTAGGGTTCCTCAGATGTCAACTAAAGTGCGCTGATTTCTATTACAAATAGTATGTGCAAGCATCGCAGATTAGAGGTAAGAATGAGATTTCGTGGATTTTTCTGTTAGTAAAACTTCAAACAACATTTTTCGATGTGAGCAGACAGATTACTCGGGCATCAGCAAACGGATTGACTTCAAATTTTGACAGCAGCTTTATAATATCATTCTTCAAGGTACTACCTAGCCGTTTTTTGATTGGACGTAAACTCTCTATTTTGTAAGCCTCTCTCATTTTTCAGCCATTTTCTGCGAAAAATCGATTTTTTTCAATGTTGTGCAATTTTTACAAAATTTGATTTGAACAGAAACTCCTACGTGGTACCTTAGCCAATGGTATATAGATTAATAATTTTTCTAGTTTCTTGTTCCACGTCTCATGCTTTTCAAGTAATCCTTCCGCCCGTGGAGACGTTTTGAAGAGAGGCATTTCACGAAATCAGCTGCATCGGCTTACTCTGGAAAGTAAGATTTTTCAGGGCGAGCAGTCGAAGTCGACCGGATAGACGCGAGTTTGAGAAGAGAGGGAACACTCAAGAAATCTTCCCTCTCCATTTACCACTTCATTCTCACGAGGAAAGATTTACGTCGTAGACGCGGCTCACGGACGGGTACCGATGAGACGCGGAGATGTAGTGATGAGTGGTGGGAGGTGTTTCACGGGATCTCGAGCTCTCGAGCGAAAGCCTGATTTCTCGGGTACCTAACAACTCAATTATTAGCAATAATAACGTTCGAAATTTGTTTGCGACGGTTTCATTAAAAAGAGCAACTCAAAAACTATCGAAAGGTGTAAAAACCTGGATTTCGATTTTTTTAGAGTAAGCCCCCTTTCTTCGGCGTACGTCACATATGCTTAAACACCCCTGCTTTAAAAATAAATCCTATTCCCTCTTCAATATTCTCAAAAATAATTCACAAAGTCTTGTTTTCGGCAGTGACATCGCAGTGACAGGATGTTGCCAACGAGGGTCAATTTTCTTTACTGACATATAATTTACTATAGTTCATCATTTAAAGTAAAATAACATAATTCATTTCAATATAAATTAATGAATAATTAATTAATGTTAATATCATTTGAAATAAATAATTCATTGAGTCTAATATTATTTGAAATTATTATTCAGCCAAATTAATTCTTAATATCAAGAGCCGATTCTCGGAGTCAAATCCCGGCCTCGAAAGTCGATTCTGGAGTCGATTCCGAATAGGTGACGTCGACTGCTGAAAATCAATTCTCAAGCGCAATGTTCAAAATCAAAATTGTGTCCAAGCTCTAAGTAATGTTCCGAAAGTGCAGTATGATTAGAAGTACTAAGCTTCCTGATAGAATTTATGTGTTCATGTGTACGGGTTTCGATTGATCTGCCAGTTTCACCAACGTATGTGGAATTGCAGTCTTTGCATGCAAATTCATAAACTACCCCAGAACGCTTAACCCTTGGAAGTGGGTCCTTAAGATTATTAAAATAACAGGAGAATTTATTAACTGGTTTATAAATAGTTTTGATCTTGAAACTTCTTAAGATGAGAATGTATTGATTTTATGAGAAAAAATGACTTTCGTGGATTCCATCAAATATCGACGTTTTGAGGCCCCCTAAGTTAGAAAAAATAGTTTTTACGTCGGTGTCTGTCTGGCTGTCGTCGTCTTCGTTGTCGTCATCGTCGTCGTCGTCTTCGTTGTCGTCATCGTCGTCGTCGTCGTCGTCGTCGTCGTCGTCGTCGTCGTCGTCGTCTGTACACAGGATAACTTTTGAAAGACTAATCGGATTGGATTGTGCTTTGGCACACAGTTTCTGGGACCAAACAGAAAGATCAAGTTCGTTAATCAGCTATTTTGGATAAAAATTCAAAAATAAGAGCATTTTCAAATTTTTCAGCCAATTTTTTTCAAAATTCAGAAATTCGATGTTTGGCTGTCTGTAGTACTCAAAAATTAGAGGACTTGCATGTAGTTGGCGGAAGTGAGAACGTGTTTGGTGACAGGTCGTGAGAGAATTTTACTGAATTTGTGTGGAAGGTGTGATTAAAGTGTGATGGTGGAAGCCGAGGAGGTGAGTAGCGTTGTGTGGGGTGGTTTGGGGAGATAAAAAGTGGTTTTTGGCGAGGGAGTGACGTGGGATTCAGGTAGATAGAGAAAGTGAGGTTAGGTTGGCAAGCAGTCGGAGGAGTTTGCGGTCAGGAGTCCTGGGCATTTGAGGGCTCAAGGGTGGTTATAGCAGAGTTAGGGGATGTTAAGGGAGAGAAAGGGGTGTCTGCAGGGGCCGTGAGTTATAGGAAAGGAAAAAAAAACAAGGGAAATAAAGGGAAAATTTGTCGGCGAATCTACAGAGACATCTGTCGGCCGCGGTGGGTATTGCATGGAGAAGTCTCAGTTACCGGCGGCAGAGCGGGAGGTAAGCAGTGAGAGTGCTGTCAGTGCTGCTAGTGAAGTTGATGGCGAGGAAATTTTCCACGTGCCACGACGGAAAACAACGCGTGGCTCGGGGTCGAGTAGCGCCTCTGGGAGAGGGGGAGGCGAAACGAAGGAAGCGAGAAGGTAAGGGAGAGAGTGTCGAGCACAAGTGATGGGGAGGATCTCTTGAAGAGGAAGAGAGACAGCCGAGAGAGTCCGGACAAAAGCGAATTGGAGCGTCCTTTCAAAAAAAGCGTGAGTGCACGTGGTTCACCCCCCCCCCCCCCAAATGGAGGGATTGTCAGAGAAGGAGGGTATCGGGATACTGGTAGGCGAGATCAGGGGGCTAAGGAAGGACGTGAAGGGGACTAAAGAGCAGGTGGAAGGTATGAGGGAAGAAATGAGAATTAGAGATGAGAAATGGGAAAAGGAGAAGAAAGAGATGAGGGAGAGTGAGAGGGAGACTGGAGAACATCATAGAAGATAAAGTAGGAGAGCGTAGGAATGAAAAGGAGGAGTGCGTGAAAGAACTGCTACAGAGCATAGAGTGGGTTAAAGGCAGGGTAGGGAAAATTAAGTTGGAGGAGAGGAAAGAGAAGGAAGTGGCGGTTGTGGAGTTGGAGAGCTGGGAAGCAAAGTTGGGGGTAATGCGGAATGAGAGTAGGATACAGGATGAGGGAGTTTTCATAGATCACGATTTGACGAGAAAGGAAAGTGATGTACAGAGAATGCTCTGTGACAGGGCGAGCAGGAAGAGGAGAGAAGGGAGATCGGCGAAGGTAGGATATCGGAAAATAAGAGTAGACGGGAAGATGTAGGTGTGGGATGAGGGGAGAGAGGTGTTGAAAGAAGTGCAGGGGGATTTGTTTCGTAGGAAGTAGGGGGGTGGGGGTAACGCACGGTACAGGAGTAGCGAAGGTGCTGTACTGGAACGTAGCAGGGGTAAAGAAGAAGGACGAGGAGTTCTGGCGGTATATCCAGGAATTTGATGTTGTTGGACTGGTAGAGACGTGGGTAGAAAGAAAGGAATGGGATAGAATAGAGCCAAAGCTACCAAGGTGGTATAGGTAGAGACTTCAGGAGGCGGTCAGAGTGAAGAAGAAAGGAAGGGCCAGTGGGGAAATTATAACCGGGGTTAGATATGGATTAGTGGAAAAAGTTCATGGAGAGGAAGAGGGGGAGGGAGTGCAAATGAGGGAAATAAAAATAGGAGGGATAAAGTGTAAGTTTGTGACAGTGTGAAACAAGGATGGGATGGAAAGAATTAAAGAAAGAGTCGAAGACCTGCTGGGCGAAAGAGGAGAGGGTATGGTGGTACTGGGTGGGGACTTTAATGCGAGAATGGGGAGCGAAGGGGGACTTTACAGGGAAGGGGAGAGCTTCGAATGGAAATCGAAGGATAATGTAATAAATAAGAAGGGGGAGATTCTAAGGGACTGGATGGAGGATAGAGGGTGGGCAGTGACGAATGGTATGGCAAATGGGGACGAAGAGGGAGAATACACATATGTAAGTAAGGTGGGGGTATCGGTGATAGATTATGTGGTCATGAATATGCAAGGATGGGAGGAGACGGAAAAACTCGCAGCAGAGGGGAGGGTGGAATCAGACCATCAGCCATTGAGTCTGTGGATAAGAAGTGAGGGTGGCGAAAGGCAAGGCAGGGAAGAAGTCTCGATAGGGGAGAGGGTGACCTGAACGAGGGAGGCGGTGGAGAAGTATCAAGAGGAGCTAGGAAAGGTACGCTTTGAAAGGGAGTCGGTGAGATATGGGAGGATCTGAAAAAGAAGGTGAAAGGATAGGTGCAAAAGAAGGTATTTAGAAAGAAGAAGAGAGGAATGGTGAAGCCATGGTGGGATACGGAATGTAAGAAGATGAAGAGGAAGGTGGTGAGGAAGTACAAGAAGTGGAAAGAGGGTAATGCGAGAAATGAGGAAGGGGTTTAGAGTGATGTGTAAGAAGAAAGAACAGGAAAAGGAGAAAGAGCTGGAAGAGGAGTTAGAAAATGTTAAGACAGAGGGGGACGTCTGGAAGATATTAAGTAGGTTTAGGAACCGTAGGGTGGGGGTTAGCGAGAAGATAGGGAGTGAGGAGTGGAGAGAGTTTTTCAAAGAATCATTCCAGGTCTCGGATTCAAGGAAGACGGATGGGGGAAGTAGAAGAACGGGGGAGGCAGAGATGGAGGAGTTGAATGACAAGGAGATAGGGAAGCAGATAAAGAAGTTGAAAAGGTCAAAAGCAGCAGGGTTGAATGGGGTGGAGAACGAAGCATGGCTGTTTAGTACACAAGAGGTTAGAGAGAGGCTGAAGGAGGCAGTGAAGAAAATATGGAGGGGCGAGGGATTCCTAGGAGGATGGAGAGAAGGGTTAATAGTGCCACTGTATAAGAAAGGAGATAGAGATAGGCAGGAAAATTATAGAGGCATCACGCTAATGAATACGGCGTATAAAGTATACGCGATGTTGGTGGCAGAGAGACTGCGGGTAGGAGTACTATCGACAATATCTACGTGCGGCAGCACGTGGTGAATAGAGAATTAGCGAAGAAGGGGACGAGAGTGTACGCGTTTTTTGTGGATCTCAAAGGCGCGTTTCCGTCGGTGGATAGGGGGAGGTTGTGGGAGGCGATGTAGGATAGGGGAGTAGAGAAAGGCCTAATTGAGAGGGTAAGGTAGATATATGAAGAGACCAAAGACAAGGTAAGAGGAGGGGAGGGGATTTCGGACGAATTCTGGATGGATAGGAGGTTAAGGCAAGGGTGTCCACTTAGCCCAACGATTTTTGCGATTTTAATTGCGGATATGGAAAGTAAGCTGGAGGCCGGGGTGGTAGGAGGAGTCAGGATAGGAGGGGTTAGAACTTGGTCACTAGCGTATGCAGATGACATAGTGTTGCCGGCAACCAGCGAGGAGGCCTTAAAGGAGATGATGAAGAGGTTGAGAAGATACCTGGATGAAAAGGGGTTAGAGCTGAATGCGGAAAAGTCCAAGGCAATGGTGTTCAGAAAAGGAGGGGGAAGGGATAAGGGAAGGGAGTGGAAGTGGAAGGGAAAGGAGGTACAAGAGGTGAAAGAGTTTGTGTACCTGAGCTTTGTGTTTCGAAGGAATGAGGGAGTGGATGGTCACATAAAAGAGAGAGTGAGGAGGGCAAATGTGGTGATGAGGCAGGTGAGGGGGTTGGGAAAGAAGTTATTCGCAAATGATTTTGGAAGGAGAATGAAATTGTTTGATTCACTAGTGATGAGTGTGCTATTGTGCGGGGTAGAGGTGTGGGGCTGGAAGGAAAGTGAAGAGATAAATAAGACGCAGGAGAGGTATGTAAAGTGGACCCTGGGGTTGGCAAGGAACACGCCTAATTATATTGGCAGGAGGGAGACGGGGAGAACGAGTGTAGGAATTCTAGCAGGGAGCGGGGCGTGTAAATATGAGAAGAAATTTTTGGAAGAGGGGGGAAGTAGGCTGGTCAGGGAGTGTTGGTGGAGAATCAGAACAGAAGAGGGGGTGGAAAGATGGAGGCGGAGAGGGAACGGTATTTTAGAATGAATGGACTGCAGATGGATGAAGTGAGAAGGATGCACGAGGAAGGAAGGAAGGTTTATGACTTGGTTAAGCAAAACAGCATGGAGAGAGAGAGAGAAGACAGAAGGGGAAGAAAGAATAAGAAAGTCAAGATTTAACGGGAACTATGTGTACATTATGCCAAGGGCAAGTGCGCAATATTTGTGTCTGAAAGGAGAGAAAGGAAGTGAGGAACTTATAGCGAGGATGAGGTGTGTGTGTATGGAGGGTTTCAATAAGTTCTGGCTCTCTCGGGAGAAGAGGATGTGTGAACTGTGAGGAAAGGGGGATGCAAGAGTGGAGCACTGGTTGGAGGAGTGCGGGGAGTTGGAAAGAAGTGAGATAAGCATGGAGGCATTGTTGCATGAAAAGGGGGAAAAAAGGGCAGTAGCATGGGTGAAGGGAGTGTTGGGTAAGATGGAGATGAAGAGAAGGAAGGAGGAAGAGAAATGGAGACGGAAGGATTGTAAATAGGAGAGAAAGTAGATATAAGTAACATGTAAATATTGTAAATAGTAGATAAGTAGTAGGTATTAGAGCGAAAACAGAGGTTGGCAAGCGAGGCAATGCGAAAAAGTAGGGACATGCGAGCGAGGCGAAGCGAGGAAGGCAAGGCGATACGAGCGTGCGGCTTAGAGATAAGGAATGGATGGATGTTGCTTTTTAAGGGTTAGTTTTAATGAAATTCTGTAAAAATGGATGTGTAAGCAAGTCAATTATTTAAGGCCAGCAGGCTGGAAAATAAACGTTTATCTATCCAGTACTCAAAAATTCAAACAATTTGTTCGTACGATCTTTTTGATGAGAAGAAAATTTTTGGTGTTATAGCATTTTCAAACCCCCCCCGAAAAAAACGAAGATGTATATTTAAAGCGAAACAAAGCACGATATGAAAAAAATTCAGAAAAAACGTTAATTTTTGCAAGCCCTACAAGAATGTCATGATGACTTTTCAAATTTTCCTGGAAAAATCAAAAATTCAAATTTTGATCGCACAAAAAATTATAAAAATCAAAAAATTAAATTTTACGGTTGAACTATGCAAGATACGACAAATGATAATTGAACAAAATTTGTGCACTCAAAAAAGCTCTATAAATTTGTTCTTGGTCAATTTTTGATAGGATGTGTAGCTTATTAAATATCTATTTTATTTTGTGTTATATTTCAAGAATTGTGCTCCAGTGAGTGTGTGTGTGTGTGTATATATATATATATATATATATATATATATATCCCAGCTCCTCCACCATTCGGTTTCGGTTTTGATTCCTTTGGAATAGAACCGAAGGGCTTATGACAAAGCCTCCGAACGCGTCCTCGGGTTGCGGATAGAGGGTCCCTGTACCAAGGGTTTCTGCTGAATATGGTTACATTAATGAATAAGCAGTCGCGGACAATTGTCAAGGGATGGTCCCGAAGGAATAACCCCCAAGCGAAGGCGTGAGAACCGTGCCGAAAGCTGAATGTCACCTGGGTGAGGTATCTCTAACGGTGATTCTGGGAAATCGGCGACTCTCAGAGTATACAGCCTTGTCCTTGCACGCGGGGCTCTACAAGGATGGACGAACCCTTTCCCTAGCTGCTCGTGGGAACAACAATGACAACACCAAAAATAGTTGTAGTAAGTGCGGTTCAAAACAATCGAACGCGCAGGGCTCCCGACAATGGTTCGGACAACAATGCCGACTACCCTACAGTTGGGGGAGCCAATCAAGATGGAGTCAATGCGATTGACCGGCGGAATCTTGTTACTTTTAGGTGGACGGATCAGCTCAATGACGGCCTGCTGGAGTGCTACGATGCCAGTATGGTCCCTGAACGAGAAGGTTACATGGCACGACTGCATGCTCTGTGGTGCGAGAAACACCCAGAGCTCTCAGACTTTTCGCAACAACGTCTGCGAAACCATGCCGAGAACCTTAGGAAAAGGGGTTATATAAGCGGAGTGCCTACTCAACCGCATCCAGAAGAAGACGGCAACAGAGAAAGAGAAGCGACACTGAGACCAACCGCGAACAGGCATCCAATGGAGAAAGAACGATGCTTCAGGACCAGGAGAAACATCAACATTCAGGTTTCTCCCAAGCCCAAAGATCTGACTGAATTGGATGATGAACTTCGTGGAGATTTTTCCGAAGAATCCGACCTCTGGACTATCAGTTGTGGTGTGTACAATGCAGCGAGAACTTTGGCAGATGCAAGCCGTAAAACAAAACTAACGGTTGATCATAAGACCAAAAGAAGAATGCATCAACTCAGCACGAAGATAGGCTGGGCTAGACAGTACGCGTCCCGCATTCAGTGTGTGATTGACTACATAACATCTGGCAGGAATTTCACTGCCAAGGTTCGACGGTTCGCGCGCGAACTGCGGATCCGTCATCACACAATCAACAAATCAAAGCTAATGACCATCAGACAGCATATTGTTGACAGAATACGAATACTATCTAACGCTAGGAGAAATCTAGAGCGGAGAGAGAGGTGGGTCAGAGAAAATCAACAATTTTCATCTGATCCATCTAAACTCTTCCAAGACCCTCCAATTACTGTCGACCATCCGCCCAAACCAGAGGAGGTCGAAGCATTTTGGAGAGAAGTCTACGACGGCCAGCATCCACTTCAAGAAGACTCAAAGAACATAAATAGCTTCAAGGAGCTGTGCAATGCCCTCATAACACCTGAGGAAGAATGCCCACCTATCACTACCGAGGAGGTGAAAAACGTATTAAAAGGCATGAAGAACTATCCCGCTCCGGGACCAGATGGTATCAAGACCTTCTGGTGGAAGAAGTTTCCTTCAACCCACCAGCGTCTGGCCCGAATTTTCACCTCATATCTAAAGTCGGAAGAGCCTATTCCGGAGTGGTTGGTGGATGGGCGCACAGTGCTCCTGCCTAAGACGGGCAACTTAGCTGACCCTAAGAATTACAGGCCAATAACTTGTCTGAACACACTGTATAAGATCTTCACAGCCATCCAAAATGATAGGATTCTTCGGACAATTGAACCTGTGTGGCGAGAGATGTATGAGCAACGTGGCTCGAAGAAAGGCCTAGCAGGATGTCGGGAGAACCTGCTTATCGATAGATGTGTCTGTAAAGATGCAGCATCCTATCAACGATCTCTATCGATGGCCTGGATAGATTACCGAAAAGCTTTTGATTCAACCTCCCATCGACTTATCATCTGTCTGTTGGAAAGCTTGAAGGTTCATCCACACATCGTGAGATGCATAGAGAGATTAATGCCGCTTTGGAAAACCAGATTTACCATCTTATCTGGAAAATATCGTGTGATCACTAACAGCATTCCCTTTAAGAGAGGTGTATTTCAGGGCGACACCATGAGCCCTCTCCTCTTTTGCCTCACATTGTTGCCACTATCTCTCGCACTTCGCCATTCCGAAGGGTACCTCTGTGGCAAACCTGGAAATCGAAAGCATAAGGTAACTCATGTATTTTACATGGATGATCTTAAGCTCTATGCTAGAAATCAAGAGAAACTACATCTAGCTCTAAAAATTGTCACAGAGTACACTCAAGAGATTGGAATGGAGTTCGGGTTAGAGAAATGCGCCAACGTTAATTTGAAGAAAGGAAAACTTAACGGCATCCTCGAAGATCCTGAACTCGTTGACAGAAGCGCTATACGACACCTTTGCGCTGGAGAGACCTATACATACCTGGGCGTGCCACAAAGCCGCATTCAGGACGTAGCATCTATAAAGGATACTCTCCGATGCAGATACAAACGTCTCCTCCGACAGATATGGTCTTCCGAACTGTCGGCGAGGAACAAAGTATCTGCAACGAACATGCTTGCCGTCCCAGTAGTACTCTATTCATTTGGAGTAGTTCCATGGACGAAGGACGAGCTCAGATCCCTCGACATCGGGTCCCGAAAGGTTATGCACATGAACGAAAGCATGCACCTTAAGTCTTCTGTTCCACGACTTTACATCTCACGCCGTCAAGGTAGTCGTGGAATACTGAATCTTGAATGTCTTCACAACAGGATTATTCTGGGTACAGCACATATTGTCGCAAATGGACAAGATCCTCTTCTTAAAATGGTCAGAAAACACGAAGAAGTAGGCAAAGGGGCGTTTCTTCACAAAGCAGCAGAAGAGGCTGCTGAAACACTCGGCCTTGACTTCAATATCAGGGGTGACCGAAATGCATCAAATCTTATCCATCTGACTCACTCCTGAAGGCCCGGATTAAGAAAGCACAGGAGAAAAACTTCCGCGAAGAGCTCCTCGACAAGAAGATGCACGGCATCTTCCACAGAAATGTGGAAGATCAGTCGATGTCATATGAGCTGACGTTTGCTTTCCTTAGATCACCCGGATTGAAGTCGGGCACAGAGGGCTTCATTTTGGCATGTCAAGATGGTGTCACTTCCACTCTAGCATACCGTCGCCACATTTTAAGCCAAGATATTCCCGATGATAGCTGCAGAGCGTGTTATGAACACCCCGAGCATCTAGGACACATACTATCTAGTTGTCCAGCTCATGCGGGAACAACCTACATCCAAAGGCACAATGCGGCACTGAGAGTGCTTTATTACCATCTCTGTCACTCTTACGGCATTAGCCCAAATACCTCTCCGCTGAACGCCCCTAGAGAAATAGAGTCAATTGTCGAAAATGAGAAGTGCCGCATTTATTGGAACTTCATATTCTCGACAAATGTTTCTGTTGCGCACTCGAGGCCTGACATGGTTCTTCTTGACTTCGAGAAACGAACCATGTTCCTTATCGAATTTTCGGCACCAGCTGACAAAAACGTCACAGCGAAGGAAAAGGAAAAGAAAGAAAGGTATAAAGACCTTATGAGGGAGTTGCGACGGTTATACCCGGAATATTCTGTTAAGCTAATCGTTCTGATCATTGGCGCTCTTGGAGGTGCGAAGGTTTCACTTGTTAATAGCCTGAAAAGCATCCCTGCGTGTCAACAAAATGCTGAGGCACTTGCAGGGAGAATGCAGAAGGCGGTCGTCCTTGGGTCGCTCCGTGTCCTCAGGGTGCACGAGACTTTCGCCGGATCATCGTATTGAATTCGCGCAGACTGTAACCACCCATCTCACGGTCGTAAGACGTGGTTACAGCTGAAATTTTACTGCGATTTCGCTGGGAGCGGGTGCAATTTTTCAGATTAGCACCCGCTC
>CAKNXH010063135.1:33154-45586 GCA_932178445.1 Andricus quercusramuli
GTTCGTAACCTTAAAGCCATACCCGCGTGCCAAAAATATGCCAAGGCTCTTGCGAGATGGATGCAGAAAGCTGTCATCCTTGGGTCGCTTCGTGTCCTCAAGACACACGAGGGTTTCGCCGGCCTGTCGTTGTGATTTCGTCGTGCCCTGTGACCACCCATCTCACGGATGTGAGACGTGGCCATAGGTGTATTTTACCGCGGTTCTACTGGGGGCCATTGACGTTTTTTCCAGATGGCAGTTGCTCTTAGTGGTACCCTGCGGTGGTTGTTTAACTTTTTTTTAATTATATATATATTTGATGTCACCACGCGTAAGATCATGCATATGCATAAAAGCTTGCATATCAATTCGTCAGTTCCGCGATTATACATTTCACGCCGTCAAGGCGGACGCGGACGTCTGAATCTCCAATGTCTTCATAACCGAATTGTTTTAAGTACAGCTTACATAGTTGCGAATGGCAGATATCCTCCCCTAAAGATGGTCAGAAGCCACGAGATGATTGGCGAAGGAGCGTTCCGTTACAAAGCCGCGGAGCAAGCTGCCGAGGCCCGTGGCCTGAATTTCAACATCAGAAGTGAGGAAAGTGCATCACTCCATCTAGATGCTTCACGTCTAAAAGCCGAAGTAAAGAAAGCGGAAGTTAGAAAATTTCACCAAGAGCTACTCGACAAGCATATGCACGGAAACTTTCACAGAAATGTAGAAAAACAGTCCTTGTCAAAGGAGCAAACTTCTGCTTTCCTCAAATCATCAGGGCTCAATTCAGGTACAGAGGGCTTCATTTTCGCATGCCAGGACGGTGTAATCTCCACCTTAGCATACCGCGCCCGCATTTTATGTCAAGAAGTTCCCAGTCATAGGTGCAGAGCGTGTTATGCACACGCTGAGTACCTACAACACATACTATCGGGGTGTCCGACCCATGCAGGAACAACGTATATCTGTAGACATAATGCGGCCCTAAGAGTACTTTATTACCACCTTTGTCGCTCTTACGGTGTTGGTCGCGACCCTGCCCTGCCGAACGCTCCACGGGATATAGAGTCAATTGTCCGAAACGAGAAGTGACAGATTTTCTGGAACTACGATTTTCGGGCAGCAATCTCCGTTGCGCACTCGAGGCCTGACATTGTTCTGCAAGACTTCGAGAAACGAACGATATTCGTGATCGAATTTTTGGCTCCGTCCGAATACAATATCACTGCAAAGGAGAAAAGAAAAAGAGGAGAGGTATCAAGACCTTAAAAGAGAGCTCCAACGACTGTACCCAAAATATTCGGTACGAGTAATTGTCCTTGTGATAGGTGCTCTCGAAGGTGCTAAATTATCACTGGTTCGTAACCTTAAAGCCATACCCGCGTGCCAAAAATATGTCAAGGCACTTGCGAGATGGATGCAGAAAGCTGTCATCCATGGGTCGCTTCGTGTCCTCAAGACACACGAGGGTTTCGCCGGTCTGTCGTTGTGAATTCATCGTCCCCTGTGACCACCCATCTCACGGATGTGAGACGTGGCCATAGGTGTATTTTACCGCGGTTCTACTGGTGGCTATTGACATTTTCTTTTTAGATGGCAGTTGCTCTTAGTGGTACCCTGCGGTGGTTGTTTAACTTTTTTTGTAATTATTTTTTTAAATATATATATATATATATATATATATATATATATATGTGTGTGTGTGTGTGTGTGTGTGTGTGTGTGTGTACATAGAGTCCCAGACTCAAGTGTCCGGAAGCAAGACAGCATCTCAATGATCAAGGATATGTATCGCTCAGATTGCTGTGGTTTAGAATGATTGTAGGAATCAGAAGATTATTTATCAAAGCGTGTTACGCCCAAGTTGATAGTGATCAGAGAGATACCAAATACGCCTTCTGATACACTGTAAATGATACAATGAGTACTTGCGAGCATCGTGAAGGAATCATTCTGCTAGGAGATATGAACGGATGAGTCGGCGTCTAACGTCAGGGTACAGATACAGAAAGGGTGCTAAGTAAGTCTGGGAATCCAACAAGAAAAAATTGTAATAGGGAAAAATTAGTTAGCTTATGCTTCCAAAAGGGCCTATTAATTACAAATACTTGGTTTAGACATAAAATGATCCACATGTACACCTGGCGTAAAGGAAATAGCCACATTATAATTGACTTCGTTATTGCGGATGAAAGACTAAGAGAACTAGTAAAAGATACAAGAGTCATGAGGGGCTCTGAATGCAATATTGACCATTAGCTTCTAGTCTCCAAAATAAACATAGGGCGAGGATGGAGAAGAAAGAGAACTGAACAAACGAAACAAACGCGAAACACGATTGAAAATTCACAAAAACCGAAGTGCGGATAGATTTTCAGAACAAGCTCAACGAACGCATGGATAGGACAACTTGGGAAGCACTTATAAGCAATGAAGATATAGAGGGTGCAGGGACTTTCCTACGGGATATTATTGATAAAACTGCGACCAAAGTATGTGGTACAGCGGTTGTAGAAAGTAAACCTGGTGATGCATGGTGGAATTATGAAATTGAGGCAGCGAACAAGAAAAAAAAAATTACAGTTCTTAGCGTTGAAGAGAGAAGTAAAAAGGTGAAATGCTATATGATACAGACGGGATAGGAGACGCTTTGAAAGACTCTTTCAAAGGATTATTAGGAGGTGAAGCTATAGGACAACAGAACCGCGACATGGAACATAATGCATTAGAAAACCCAATTGGGAAGTCCGAAGTGGATTTCTGCCAGGAAGATCATGTACGGGTCAAATGTTTAGCTTTAGACAAATCACAGAAAAAAGTTTAAAAGTGGGAAAGAAAGATTTTTGTGCGTTTGTTGATCTATAAAATGCATTTAACGCAGTGTATAGAAGTAAAGTTTGGGAAGCCCTCAAAGAGTACGGAGTCAATATATAGCTCCTACAAGCAAAAAAACAATATATGCAGGTAACAAAGCGAGTATATGGATTAATGGGAAACTGGGTGACTTGTTCGATATTATGCAAGGCGTTAAACAAGGATGCGTCATGTTCTCATGGCTATTTATTATATTTATGGACAAGTGTCTAAGAATGGCCCTCTTCGACGAAGAAGGTGTAAATCTCGAGGCAGTGAGGGTACGTCGGTTAGCTTTCGAATATGACAAGGTTGTTATAGCAGAATCAACCGGAGACTTGCGAGGAATGTTGAGCATACTGAATACAAGCATGAAGAACATGGGCCTCAAAATTAACTCAAATAAAACAAAAATCATAGTGTTTGAAGGAAAAGGCGATAAAACAATGTGCAACATTGTCCTGAATGATGAGAAATTATAACAAGTTGATAAGTACATATATCTAGGTAGCCTACTCACTGGTGACGGGAAGATAGATAGGGAGTTAGATAGGCACATGAGCGAGGGTCAGAAGGTTATCGGTAGAGCAGGGTCCATTTTCAGAAGTGAAAATATATTTAAAGAAAGTTAAAATGGCAATATATATTTCTATATTTGTACCGACTGTTCTATACGGTAGCGAGACATGGATCTGTCAAGAAAATGATAAGAGTAAAATTAACGCGATTGGCATGAAACCTCTTAATGAGACCTTCACTCAAGATGATATAAGAAGCCATAGAAACAGAAGATCTTGCATGAAAAAATGCAACGACGTGAAAGAAGCTAGAAAAGTATGCCAGGACAGAAAAGTGTAACGACAAATAGTTTTAAAAAAAATTTGAGTAGAGTGGATGACGCCTGAAACAAAAGACCTTGGATACTAATAAGCCCGAATGGGGAACCTCACATAAAAACCTTGCCAAGTGCATGATGGGGGGACCTACAGCTTAAGGTGGGTTTCGAACCACCAGAATCTCGGTAAAGGTACATAGCCAAATTTCAAGAGGTACTGGCTCAGGAATCGAACCCCGGACCTCTGAGGTGAAGTCCAAGCTTCTAACCAACTGAGACATCGATTATTATCATTATTATTAAAAAATGAGGAAGCTTATTTTTCTCTCAGGCTTAAGAAGATTATTGCCCAATATGTCAAAGGCATTTTTGATTAGAGTTCGATTTTTTGTTTGTTTGAATATTATGCACGGGGTTGTCCCGGTATATATTATCAGTCACGGACGCATGATTATAATGCAATCAAGTGACCTGATAAGAGCGTGTGCCCCGACATATGTGGCAAAGCCTGGTTTTTACCCCATCATTCACGGACTGGGTTGCAGTCAAGTGCATGATGGGGGGACCTACAGCTTAAGGTGGGATCCGAACCACCAGAACCTCGGTAAAGGTACATAAAAAATTTCAAGAGGTACCGGCTCAGAGATCGAATCCCGGATGACCTTACACGGCAGACAAGAAAGTTGGAGATGAAGGTTTCACCTCTGGATACTTTTTTAGAGCTACCAATCTTTGAAGAATGTTAAGAGGAACAGTGTTCAAGGACCAGATGGAGTGTTCCCAGAAGAACAGCCTTTTGCATCCGGTTCGCGATGAAATGAGCCTGACGCTGGCAAGCCGGAAAGTTGTTGAGTTGGCTGATAAATGAAGCTTTCATACCTCCAAGACAGCCGAGTATAAGAATTATAAGGTGGACTGCGTAGCCTTGGTACAGCCTACTCTGCTAGAATAGAAGTGCTTGAAATTTCTCTCATTTTTCTCCATCCTTTGCCGTGATATTACCATCGCGTGGTGCCGAGAATTCAATCAGGTCAATGATCTTGTTCTTCAGATCTTGGAGGACAATATCAGGCTTCGTAGCACTGACACGTTGAGTGGTGGAGAATGAGAAATTCCAGTAGATCTTACACTGATCATTCTCCACAACTGACTCGAGTTCCCCCTGGGCGTATGGCAAGACGGGCAATAGATCAACGCCATAGGAATGCCTAAGATAGTAATATATCACTTTTAGAGCTGCACTGTGTCTCTCTATGTACGCGCAGCGTGCATATTTAGAGCATCCACTGAGAACATGTCCAAGTGTTTCAAGCTCTTGCTTGCACGCTCGGCCGTTGATATCGCGTACAGGTACATTCATTATGCGCTCGCGGTAAACTAAGGTGTCTATGACGCCGTCTTGACAGGCAAAAAGAAATCTCTCGGTCTCCGATCTCAATCCAGCAGACTTGAGAAACATGTTGGACAGACCCACCGAGAGCTCTTCTCTACGTAGGATGCCGTAGAACTTACCATGGAGGGGTTTCTCAGCATGCTCTCTAAGTAGAAGCGTATGTTCGGCTTCCTGTATACGACTTTTGAGCACCAGAGGGGTTAGTGATGCTAGGCCATGTGTAATGTCGCTGGAACTAAATGGGAGGTCAAGCTTCTCTGCGGCCCTATCTGCTGCATGGTATAGAAACACCGCAGCATTGGCGACTTCATTTTGATGTACGAGTCGCATAAGGGAATCCGTGCTTTTTAGAACTGAGCAGGCTGTAGCCAGAACTGTTCTTCGATGAAGACACTCTAAGCTTAGCTATCCTCTACCCCCTTTATCGCGAGGGAGATATATTCGAGGTACGGAATATCTAGGATGAAGACTTCTTTGTATTGTCATCATCTTTCGTGTGCTTCGATCAAGTTGTTTTAACTCATCGACGTTCCGTTTTACTGCACCAAACGTGTAGAGCAGTATAGGAACGGCCAGTATATTGGTCGCCTGGATCTTATTCTTCCCAGATAATTCAGAAGTCCAAATTTTTCTGAGAGTTTGGCGATACCTTTTTCCAAGGGCCGTTTTCAAGTTATGCACATTTTGGGTTTCCGCTTGCGTTATTCCAAGATATGTATATGTTTCTCCAATACCAAGATGTTGATTGGTATTTCCGCCTATGAGTTGAACATCCTGATCTTCACTGGATGATGTATTTTCTAGTCTTCCTTGGTGTAGGTGGACGCAGGCACACTTGTCCAGTCCGAAGCTCATGCCAATCGCTTTAGAATACCTATTTACCGCATCTACAAGGATGTTAAGGTCCTTTTTTGAGGTAGCAAACAGTTTTAGGTCGTCCATGTATGAAAGGTGGTTGACCTTATATTCTCTTCTGTTCGGTGGGCCACATAGGTATCCAGAGCTTTTGCCTCGGAGCACAATAGATAGAGGCAACAGAGAAATGAAATCTTGAATATATCCTACGTGCTACTGCTACTGGTATTCAGTGATACACGTCTTTTAAATCTATGAAAGCTAGTTGGCAATCAGGCGTAATAAGTTTTACGACTGTTCTCCAGTCTTCGAGCTTAAAGTGCTCTGTCTCTACAAATTGGTTCAGACTTCTTAAATTTAAAGTCAATCTGAAAGAACCATCTGGTTTATTCGTCAGAAAAATTTCCCTGCTTCCAATTTGCACTCTTCTATTGCTCCTCTTTGTGTTAATTCGAAAATGCATTTTAAGATATCATTAAATTCTTTAGGAGACCAACTGGTTTCTTTTGGGATATTATTTTGATGAACCTCCGTATAAAAAGGCATTTTATAACCCTGAATCCAAGCCAGTATGACAGGATCGGAAGTGATTTCGTTCCAATTGCATAGGAAATATTTAAGTCTGCCAGCTAAATCACTTAGGTTTCCTAGTATCGCCTGCTCCTCTGATCCGATCTCCTGCGTTCCTCTGGTGCGTTCCTGCCCCTGTTTCTGCTGTTCTGAGAATTCCATTGATTTCTGCTGCTCTGAGAATTTGATTGTTTCCTGTTGTTCTGAGAATTCCACTGGTTCTTGTTGCTCAACGTCAGAAAATTGCTCCCGCTCGAGCTCGGTTGTTGAGACATCGATTTCGTTTGCCGAAGCGGGAATTTGGAGTTGTTTGGACCAGTAGGTAACCTAGGTTTCGCGGGAGCCTTAAGTTCCTTACTTGCTTGTTCTGAAGCCTTTTCTGCCTTCAACTTTTCTTCAATGTCTTTTCCAAATAACCATTCGTCTGATGTCGTTTCGCTCAAAGTTTCCATATAGGCAGCCAAATTAGACAGTAAAAGATTTCTTCTTATATTCGACTCATCACGCTGTAAGTCCGCCAACAGTCTACAATTATCGCTGAGATTTTCAACCAGGGCTAAATCAACTTTTTCTTGTCCTTCCTTAAGAATTGTAGATAGAGCTTTCCCAATTGCTGCCAGCCCAGCTCTCAACTTTTCTTGTCTTTCTCTGATGCGATCATCTCTCTTGAATATAAGATCCTGAAGAGTAACCGCCCTTATTTCGGGATTTATCTTTGGTGGATCGATTACGATGCAGTTACTTGGTGGAGGATATTTTTTAATAATCACTTCTTTTTCCTCGTCTGGTTATCCATTTTTTAAGATATCCTCCCACCTAACGACAAATTCTTTGAGAGTTGGAGATGCCAGGATGCGTTCCTCTATGATTTGTTTACCAATCACATTTAAAACATCTGGACCAAGACTTTTGGGATCTTGGATAGCAGGTGAGGCATCATTAGGCTGAGTATTATCCTGTTTTGTGCGTTGAACCTTTTCTGGGTTTTCGTCCTTCGATGGACCTGGAGAATTACCAACTTGCTCTGCTACGTTCATGTCATAATCTTCTCATTGAATTCGCTTGAGGAATTTTTTTCTCCCATTTCTGAAATCGGTAGATGAAGATGAACTTGTCAAAGAACTCGAAGAATACGATCTGCCTATTAAAAACAAAAATTCTATTTATAAAATAATTTAATTTTAAATTTTGTATTTTTTCTGGCAAAGAAACATTAATTTTCATAAAATCAAGTAATAAATCGGTGAATTATTAGGTGTACAAATAAGTCCTACCCGTTTTAAGGAATTTTCGTTCAATTTATGAAAATCTAATAAAATGCAAGTATTAATTAATATCGTGGCCACTGGCTTCTACTACTGTTCTAGAACGCTCAGGCAATTGATGGGTTCCAGGGCGAAAGAAGGCTTGATTTTTTAACCCTATAAAGTCATCCACCATTTTTCGCACGTCAGCTTCAATTTTAATTTGTTGCTCAGATAAGCTGTTTTTTAATGATCGACAAAGTTGGTGATCGGACGGGACAATGTGTGAAGAGTAAGCCGGATGCGGCAGAATGTCTCATTTTAATTCTTCTATGGTATGGTCACTACTTGTGATCTAGAGGAAGCGGCGCGTAATACAATTAGAATGAGACTCTATTGTATACCATATTATGACAGTTCAGAATAAGCGTTTATATCTTTGCGTTGCAAAGTTAAACAAAAATTTCTATTGTGTGAAGCCGTTGAAACATAAGTCATTTATACAATTCAACATAAAAAAAGCAGTATAATAATGGTCGTAGCCTAAAAGTTTTGAAATTTAAGTTCTTCCTGTTTCATTCATGTTGAGTTTTTGTGTGTTCTAGTGGATTCGAGAAGGGTTTAGATTCAAAATTCAGTCCACTGGAAAATGTAAAAAGTTTAAAATTTCCAAATTTTAGATGTGTGTACAGTACAACATCGGTCGGGTGCGCTAGTATATATATCATCTAAATACAGACTTAACATTTTTTCCCCTATTCCCCTCTTTAACCGTTTTTACGCTTAAATGCGAAATAAATTAATAGAACCTAATAAGAAAATCCAATTATTTTTCGTTGGAGGTTCATTTTTCAATTAAAAATCAACTGCATATTTTCTTGAAAACTCATTTCTTGTTTTATGAAGAATATATAGGAATATCAGGGAATATTTTGGAATATGAGACAATATTTCGGAAAATACTTAAATTATATATAAATGTTATACATACTAAACTTACATCTCAGGGGTGGCGAGGACAGGGGGGGTGTGGGAGTATGGCAAAAGTCCAGGATTGCTCACAAAGTTTGAAAGTAAATTATTTTGTCAAAAATTTTACAAGTGTGTTCAAAAGTCTCATTTCTTGGTTGAAGAGTAACTGTTCTGTTGAAAATTCGTCTTTTATATCATAAAAATTCAACAATTTGATTGCAATTTTTGCACTTCCTTGACTTACAAATTTGGTTTGGTTGAAAATAGGCCCATTTTGTTGAACAGTCATAGTTTTGGTTTGAAAATACATCTGTTTCTGTAAAAATTGCACCTTTTTTGGTTGAAAATGACAAGAAGCGAGGAGGCCCTAAAGGAGGAGGGGAAAGGTGGTGCAGAAGGTGAAAGGGTTTTTGTACCTTGGCTTCTTGTTTCGGAGGAATGGGGGAGTGGATGGTCACATAAAACAGAGGGAGGGGGGCAAATGTGGTCATGAGGCAGGTGTGGGGGTTGGGAAAGAAGTTATTCGCTGAAGATTTTAGGAGGAGAATGAAACTGTTTGACTCACTAGTGGTGAGTTTGATATTGTATGAAGTAGAGATGTGGGGCAGAAGAAAAGTGAAGAGGTAAATAGGACACAGAAGAGGTATGTCATGTAGATACTAGGGATGGCAAGGAACGCGCCTAATTATATTGTCAGGAGGGAGACGGGGAGAACGAGTGTATAGAGTCGGGCGTGTAAATATGAGGATAAATTTTTGGAATAGGTGAGAAGTAGTTAGGAAAGTGGTTAGGGAGTGTCCGTGGGAGAAGGAAAACAGAAGAGGGGATAGGAAGATGGAGGTTGAAAGGGAAAGGTATTTTGGAACGAATGGTATGCAGATGGATGAAGTGATAAGGATACACAAGGAAGGAAAGACGAGGTAAGATGGAGAAGAAGAGAAGGAAGAGGAATGAAGAAGAAAACATAGCAAATAGGAAGGAAGTAGATATAAGTAATCTGGAAATATTGTAAATAGTAGATAAGTATTAGGTATTAGCCGCGTAGGCAGAGTTGGGCAATGCGAGGCTAAGCGATAAAGTAGGGATATGCGTGCGAGGCAAGGCGAAGCGAAGAAGGCAAAGCGATAAGAGCGTGCGGTCTTAGAGATAAGTATGGATGGATGTTAGTTTTCAAGGTTTAGATTTGAGAAAATTATGTAAAGAATGGATGTGTCAGGAAGTCCATTTTTTAAGGCCAGCAGGCTAAAAAATAAACGTTTGTGTATCTGTATAATATAATATAATAAAAAATGTATGTCCCTATTCATGTAAATACCTTTTTGCCTGTGGGGGACTTTTTCCATGGTTGTAATTGATTTTGAAATGAACTAAACTAAAATTCATAAAACTTTTTTTCCGTGCAGATTATACTGTAACCAATAGTCATGTTTCTTGCATTAAACATTACGAACTACTTTTGGTTTCTGTGAAGGCTCATCTATAAATTTCGTAAGGGTAATTTTTTGAATTTCGTCACACCCTAGCTACTTCGTGATGCTTTTTGAATTGTAATAAGTTAATAATAATAATTGTTATCACATGTATTACATATGTAATTAAGTTCACTATTTCAATACGTATCACCTGCTTATGAATTTATTTCCTAACTATACCGAATCATTTCGGAATCTATCTCCCATCCAATCAAAATTGAACCGAAACAGGTTTTTAATCAATCTCAGTCCATAAAAGGTAATATTGCAAGTTTGTTTATTATATAATTTTAAATTGTTTCCGCGCTTTTGTGTTCATGCGCAATTAAACATGTCGGCTTCTCCACATAACCTTAAAAACTATCACATTTCCTGTGCACTATCTTCCTTTTAAGAATCACTAATGTCTATAATTTTAGTTTCTTTATTAAATTTTCTGCAGTGCAACATTATTTACTACGAATTAATACGTAAAATGGGCATAATCAACTCGTAAAATCTTCCTTTAGGAACCTTCCATCATTTTGTGTTCCTTTTCAGCAAGAGAGATTTCTTTTTGTTGCAAATCTCAAACGTTAATTATTAACTAAAAATTTTTGCAAGATTCCATAATCTTCAATAGAATTAGAACCAATTTTTCGCAAAAAATTTCAATGCTATGTGGCTGAAGATTATAAGCATTGGTATATTTTTATGTAAAATCTTTCATATCATTTTTCAAGTCGCGTCACGAACACGATCAGAGTAATCGGTTGATCCTATATGACGGCAATCAGTCAACTTCTTGGGGATTCGGTGGATCGCATCATCTATGTTGTAGCGAATGAAGGATCACTTGAATTTGCATTTCCCGTGCGAGGAATAATGTATGCTTCTTATTAGGTTCGTTTTTTGAATTCACTGTTTGTCGCTTATAGATCTGCACATCTTGCCACAAACTGGCCGAACAATGACAAAAAGTTCCACGAATAAAGAAAATAATATAGAATCAGTAAAAATGATCTATCATATCTTTTTTTTATTTAGAATCATTTGACTACCGGTGGACGAAAATTTTAAAATGAAAAGAAATGTCTTTGTGAATGTTTCGTTACGCTTAGCAGTAATTTTAAACATTACTTCCTGTTTAGTTTGCTTTTTCCTCTGCAAGGTAAATTTAGTTATGAAGGATTCATTGTTGAGAAAAGCTAACCTCGGGGGAAAAGGATGTAATTATTTGAACTTTTTACCCACAATATGATAGTTTTTTGTGTGACGTCTCTGAAGATTTGTGAATGAGCAACTTGACTTTAAATAGATACTAAATTTTCCATTCATTTTTATGAAGGTCTACCCTTATAAAATAGTTATTTGTATGTATAAAAAGAGCGAAACAAGGTTGTATCGCCCCTGTCATACACAACATCTTTCATTGCATCATCTTGGCAAAAAAGTTCGATCCAAAGTCCAACGAACCTAAAAAGAAAAATATGCGATTATTAAACATCAACATCGAACCAAGATTACAAGACGCGAACTGACATGAACTGTCATCACTTGGCCAGTTGCTTCCCCTGTTTTTTACGGTTAGTCTACCGCCCCGAAATTAGCCACTTTTTTGTCTCTATTTAGCTACGGAACAGCGACTTTTGCGCAGAGGTAAAATAAAAAACAGCTTTCCTATAAGTTGCTAAATACGTGTTTGTTTAGTGAACATAACCACGGAAAGCTGACTAAGAAACACGGGAAGAAATTTATAAACTTTTTCAATGAATTTCGACAATTCTTCAAAAATGAGGTGCTCGGCTCGAAAAATATAAAAAATTTGAATACACATTCTGAGGAAAGCATCTTTTTATCTTCTCATTTTTTATTATTTTTTCTAAGCATGCCATAACCCAGGTGCGAATTTGGGTTGGCAACCAGAGTTGACGGTCGGCCCAAGGTCGGGCCGGCTTTGGCAACCGAATTTTGCTGACCAAGGTTGGCCCAACTATAGCAGTTCGAATCCACCTTAGTTGGGCCAACGTTATAAGCCAACAATGGCTTCCAAAATTTACCCGACCGTCGGCCCAACTGTGGCCCAAGGTAGGGTCGACGGTCGTTTGGACTTTGGTTAATTGGCTCAAAATAACCATAACACTGCGGTCGGCCTGACTCTGGGCGATAGTTGGCCCGACCATCGGTTAATATTATCCACTGCAAGTAACCTTACTTTTGCCGACCGTCAGTCCAACTCTGGCCCAAGGTTGGGTCGACGGTCGTTTGGGCTTTGGC
>CAKNXH010063135.1:47013-82275 GCA_932178445.1 Andricus quercusramuli
TGGCTCAACCATGGCAACTATTGTTGGCCCAACTGTGTAAAATAGGGACGGCATGCGTTATCATTACGCTGGTTGGCCCGACCATTGACTCACAAAGTTGGGCCGACCTTACAAAGGTTGGGCCAACCATGGCCCGACCGACAATTCGCACCTGGGAAGGGCCTAACTGTGAGACAAATATTTTTGGCCGTGAGTAAATTCTCACTTTTTTAAATTAAAAAATTGATTTTCATCAGTGTTCAAAGTTGAGAAAATGTGCTCCCGATCGAAAAAATATTCTTCTCCATTTCATTGAAACCTAATAATATTTTTGAATCAAACCTTTTTTGTATCAATTTAGAAATACAATTTTTCTGGGTTCAATTGAGCACTCATATAACTCAAAAGAACTGTCTTATTTAAAAAAATTGAAAATTCAATTTTTCAGACATTATTTTGTCTCTTCTGTAAGATTGTGTAAATGTGAGTTGGGCCTTTCTGGCCTGCTATCCTTTAAATTTTGTACTTAGACGAGACGATTTATGATCATCTTTTTGAAGAGTGTGTTCATGAAACTTTGTGAACCTCTTGGTATACATTTTCTCATTCTTTGATAATAAAAAACAGGGATTAGCAAGTTAATTAACATGGCTTAAACGTAAGTCACGTGGTTTGTTGCGTACAACATCGACGTTCGACGGTGCTGATCGGCGTGCAATGTAGAGCTTTTTGCTTCTGTCAAAGAAAGAAAACAGAAATAATTAGATTCTTGGTCGAATTTAACGTCCGATGAACTTCCACGTTCAAGAAAAAATGCATTATTATTATTATACCATTAAGCGATTTCCCTTTCGGGTTAGGCGTGACTCAATCGGCTGGAAACTAGTAGTGTGTATATGGGTATATAGATATAAAGCAGATGGGTACATAGGTATAATAGGGTGGCCCAAAATGACAAACTTTCGATTTTTCATTTTTCCTGACTGGAAACCTGTTCCTGATACTGAAAAACTAATGTCCATTTTTTAAAATAATTTTTCAATAATATTTGGAGGTCGCGAATGGCTTCCAAAATTTTCGGTTGAATAATCGATCGAAGTTCATAAAATCGTCAACTGTCCGAGGAAGCGTTAACTTTTCCTGGGCACCTTTGTTACGGTAAGCGGATTATGGGAAAGTGGGCGAGGCACTTACCTGCGAATTTTATGGGCTTGGACTCAGGTTATCAGAACTGACAATGAGAATTTGAAGGTTCCTTCTACCTGTGTTACTCTACTGCTATATACTATATAGCTAATACTCTACTATTATATATATTAATAATTTAGTGTAATCATAGATAAATATGATAGTTTCACTCATTTCTTACAAAAATAAATTTATTTATTTAAACAATTTTCATAAAAAATTATTAGTTATTAAACATTTTTATCGATGAAAACAATAAACTATTTATTATATTATACTATTAATTGAGAATAATGATTTGTTTAAACAATTTTTACAACAAATTAATTGTTAGTAAATATTATTATCGAGCTTTATTATATATTCAAGCTTTAAATTTTAAATGTCTGAATAATTAAAAATAGTTATTTGTTTAAACAATTTTTATAGGTAATTTATTGTTATTGAATATTGTTATCGATAAAAACAATTCATTAGTCAGAAAATTTTGGATGCTTCAAATTTTTAATGGTCGAATAATTAAAAATAATTATTTGTTTAAACAATATTTATGAAAAGATGATTGTTAGCAAATATTGTTATCGATAAAGAGAATGAACTAGTTATAACATTTTTAATTCTTCAAATTTTCAATGTTCAAATAATTGGAAAAAATTATTTATTTAAATAATTATAATAATAATAATTATTATTATATATATTATTATTATATATTATTATATATAATAATTATAATAATTATTTAAATAATTAATAATAATTAAATAATTATTAATTATTTATTTAAATAATTTTTATAACAAATTAATTGTTAGTGAATATTTTTATCGATAGAAACAATTTATTAGTTAGAAAATTTTTGATGCTTCCAATTTTTAATCTTTGAATAATTGAAAATAATTATTTGTTTAAACAATTTTCATAAAAAATTAATTGTTAGTAAATATTTATATCGATAAAAACCATTTATTAGTCACAAAATTTTTACGCTGAATAATTTTAAATGTTTAAATAACTGAGAATAATTATTTGTTTAAACAATTTGCATTACATAACAAATGTTTGTAAACATTTAGTAAATATTTTTATTGGATAATAATCTTTTATTATTCAAACAACTTTTATGAGGCGATAATGTTAAATCTATAAAAAATAATAATTAAAAACTAATCAGTTTATGTAAGCATCCCATTTTCAATAATTTCGAATACGAAATTCATATTTGCAGTCTTTACGATTGGGATAGATATTTCGAGAGAAATTTGTAGGTATAGACTATATTAGGCCATGAATGGATGAGCCGAGGCAACACGCCCACCATAAAATATGTAATTTATGGACTACCTGAGTCGCTTACGTCCGAATCATTTCTGGTTTTTGGTCAAAATCTTATTGATATTAATATTTGAATTATACGATTTTCAAAAGGTCGCATCCTGAATCTATGAAAAACAACTGTTGTAATTTTCAGCGATAACAAACACTATTTACGGTCTGAAACAAGCTCTTGAAAATCGTGATTTTAAGCAAAAACAGCCATGTTTGAGACTTAAAAAATAATCCTAAAAATAATTTTTTTTTAATATCTTTTTTTTCACAGCACTTTCTTCATTACTGAATAACGCGTTTCCAAAATTTCATTCGATTCTTCAAATAATTTATATGTTATATTAGATCATGAAGAAAAACGGACATTTTTCTATGTTAAACTCCATAAGAAAATAATAACCTGTGCGCCACCTCGAAATATTATTGGAAAATTATTTAAAAAAATGGACATTAGTTTTTCAGTATGAGGAACAGGTTTCCAGTCAGGAAAAATAAAAAATCGAAAGTGTGTCATTTTGGGCCACCCTAAGGTATAAGGTAAATAGGTATTTTGGTATAAAGTAGGTCGGTGTATAGGTATAAGGTAGATAGGTATACAGGTGTTAGGTATAGATATTTTAGATTGATCTGGAATTCTCGTGTTATTTATTTAAATGACCCGTTCATTCCGCAACACTGCTCCGACCCAGGTTGCTAATCAATCTCTCTAGCGATCACCCCAAGTGAAGAGCCTCACAAAATTGTTATGTCTGGTTCCCTACTTGGGCCCATTAGTATCCACGGTCTTTGTTTCAGACGTCCTTCATTCTATTGTCACTCTATTTACAAACTATTTGTCGCCACGTTTTTCTGTCCTGGCATACTTCTCTAGCTTCCTTCACGTCCATGCATTTTTTCATGCAAGCTCTTGTCTTTCTATGGCTTCTCATGTCTCTTCGGGTTAGTGTCTTATTCACAGATTCTAACCATTCTTTCGGTGGTCTACCTCTGGGAATTCTGCCATTCACTTTACCATTCTACACTTGTTTGGTCAGTCGTTCATCTTTCATTCTTTCAAGATGTCTGAACCATCTTAACTGATTTTTTTCCCATATGTCAAATGGTGTCTCTCCTGTACCACATTATTTGAGGATTGTCTCGTTTCAAACTTTGTCCATCAGTGTTTTCCCGCATATTATGCGCAGAGGTTACATGCCGATCGCGTTAATTTTACTCCTGTCCTTTTCTTGACATGTCCATGTCTTGCTACCGTATAGTACATTTGGTACGAATATAGAATTATTTATGGCCATTTTAGCTTTTTTTGATATGCTTTTATTTTTGAGGATGGACCCCGCTCTACCGATAACCTGCTTACCCTTATTTATGCGCCTATCTAACTCCCCATCTATTTTCCCGTCGCTAGTGCATAGAATACCTAGATATACGTACTTGTCAACTTGTTTTAATCTCTCAAAAATTTATAATCATACAATTAATTTATTCCTCACCATAAAAGTTATGACTTAGTTTTGGTTATTTGACTGGGATTCCGCCTTTTGTCTTCAAAGCTTCTTCTTAATTTTTAAGTTGAAATTTCGAAAAGGCAAGGCACTAAGTAGCAAGTTTACGGAAAATTTTATTTTATTATTATTTTTTAAAAGTGATCGCGCAAAAAATACACCGAGTTACTGGATCGTTAGTATTTTATTTTCCAAAATCGAGAGATTTGACCGTTCTCTACGACGTTATATTATAGACTGAGTGCTGGAGATTTCTTTTCATATTTTTTTCAAGTGAAAACATGTGTTTTTTGGTACAGAATACAAAGGATAGGAAATGGAGACTCTTTAAAATTCTTCGAAGTGTCTTAAAGCACTACACCAATCTGAAAAATCGTTAAAGTCACGCCAAATACTTCAAAGACTTGAAACTTCTCTCAAATTAGAAAGTATCTCAATATATTACATTTTTTTTTTGAAATACCGTGGAATCTCTTATAGAGAATTACAAAATGCTGCAAATATCTCATGGAATCCTATATTTCATGAAAATCTGAGATTCAATTCCAATTTAAATGTTTGAACTTTCAACTAAAATGAACGGATAAAGAGTTTTAACGTAGTTTAATTTGTGACAGAAATAGACATAGAAATAGACCCCGCGGAGACAAAAAATAGTTCAATTTAAAAAATTTTTAATCTTAAAATTCATTTATTCTTGACAATAACAGTTACCAGATAAGGAAGTATCTTAATATATTTTTAAATTTTTGCATAATTATTAATAATACAAGGCTCTCAAAAAAATTACAAGATTTTCTCGAAAAAATTTTCATCTTTAATTATGTAATAAAATGAGTTGAGAATCCAATATCAGTAAAAACTGACGTTTATCCAGCGTTAAATTTGATCAAGAATCCAAATCTTTATGGTTCTTTGTTCCAGGACAGAAGCAAAAAGATCAACATTGCACGCATATCAGGACCGACTAATGCCGACGGTGTGCGCAGCAAACCACGTGACTCAAGCTTAAATTGAAGGCCAGGATGCAAAAACCGGGCGAACGCTCGAAAACGTGAAAAAGTATTGTCCAAGTGCCTTGTGATATCCAAATTTTAAAGTGCAAAAAATTAAATTAAGAAAAATAAAGACTTGTAGAGAATATTAAAATGAAACTTTTTCCTACTTCAAGTTGTTCTTTTGGGTGACGGACAACTTTGCACGTAGCAACTTTGCACGTGCCCAACTGTGCACGTCGATGGCCGGACGGACAACTGTGCACGTCCATCTGTGCACGTCCAAGACCACAGGAGCCCATCTGTGCACGTCAAAATTTCGACGTGTACAGTTGTCATTTGAACAACTGTGCACGTGCACAGATGGTACTTGGACAAATTTTCACGTCGAAATTTAGACGTGCACAGTTGTCTCTTGGACAACTTTGCACGTGCACAGATGGTACTTGGACAACTGTGCACGTCGAAATTTAGACGTGCACAGATGGACTCTTGTGAACTTTACCGTGCACATATGTCTCTTGTCCAACTGTGCACGTGCACAGATGTCACTTGCCCAACTGTGCACATGCACAGATGTCCCTTTCCCAACTGTGCACGTGCACAGAAGTCACTTGCTTAACTGTGCACGTTTATGTCCTTACTTAAGGTTTGTACTTAAGTAATTCAGAGAATTCAAGGAATCCAGAGAATTCAAGGGATTCAGAGAAAGCAAGGCATTCAGCAAATTGGAGGCATTCAGCTAATTCAAGGAATTCAGCGAACTCAAGGAATTCAAAGAATTCGACGAATTCAACGAATTAAGATAATTCAGTGAATTCAGAGAATTCAGGGTATTCAGATGTATGTATGTATACTATTAAGTACCATCAGTAAATAACTACAAGTGTGGGCTCACCACACCCACGACATGCCAACAGCACGCAGTTAGTAGTATCTCCGAACGGTCACCCACCCAAGTACTAAGCGTGCCCAGCACTGGTTAATTTCAGTGATCTAACGAGAACTGTTTTTTTTTCAGCGTGGTATGGTCGTAATTAAATAATTAATTAATAAACAGGTATTTCCTAGAATTCAAGGAATTCAGAGAATTCAAGACATTCATCAAATTAAAGGCATTCAGCAAATTCTAGGAATTCAGGGAATTCAACGAATTCAACAAATTCAAGGAATACAGAGAATTCAACAAATTTAACGAATTCAAGGAACTCAAGGAATTCAGAAAATTCAAGGAATTCAGAGAATTTAGGGAATTCAGAGAATTCAGGGAATTCATAGGATTTAGAAAATTCAGAGAATTCAAGGGATTCAGATAACGCAAGGCATTCAGCAAATTCGAGGAATTCGACGAACTCAAGAAATTCAGAGAATTTCTTGAATTCAGAGAAGTCAAGGGATTCGGAGAATTCAGGGGATTTAAAGAAAGCAAGGCATTCAAGGAATTCAGAGAATTCAACGATTGTAACGAATTCAGCGAACTCACTACGAATTCACGGAAATCTATGAATTCGTCAAAAGTGAGGCTCGCAGGATTTTCAAACTTTTGCGCATGTCCGAATTCTTTCTCCCATTTTTTCTTTAGAATTGAAAACTTTCTGGTTATAGTCTTAGAAATTTTATCATTTAACAATCGAATTTCGGGTTGCAAAATATTATTATTCAACTAGGAAATATCCATTTTAACAAATTTTAATAGATTTATGAATCTTACCTTTGGAGTGAGACGTACAGTTTGGATATTCGGAACCAATTATGAATTTTTGTACGGAAAAGCACTTGAAACTAGGCCAATTTATGAGATATGATAAATAGAGAGAATTATTAAGATTTTATAGTTGTTTTTATGCAAGTTAAGCTCTGTTAAAAATCCGTAAAATTCGTCGAACTTCAAGCATTTGTGCACTCTTTTTAATACATGCTTGAGCGAGGGAACTTTTTTTCTTGCGGCACATAATACTTCATTTTTCCACTTCTGGAATTTTTTTCGAGACCCTATAAAAATGGTTTATGGGCGTTGAATCTAAGAAGTATTTAGCAGAAAATTTTTAAGAAAATCGTGCCAGATGCAGCAAGATAATTAATATTAACGATTCTATCACAAATTTTCAAAAAGGTCTTTTTCCAGAGGAAATACACGTGAACATACATGGGCTTTGAACAACCTCCAAAAATCAATTGATTTTAAAATGAAAAAAATACGTGCTTACTTTTTTGTGTTCGAATAAATCTGGCGGGTGAGACGAAGAAAATTTGAAGTAAAGCATGTGAACCACCCAAATAAATAAACCTTGAGATTTCTCTAACTAATGACGAAGACGAATGTGTAACCCGTCATTATACATCGCCACATAAACAACAGTAAAACACTGATAAAAAATATTCTCAACATTTCTTTTCCAGTTTACTTTTTGACAAATCATAAAAAATACATAAAATTAGTAAACGATTTTGTCAAATCAAAGACAGATAAGTAACTTGAAAAAAATAAATACCTTCCAAGTAGGCATGGTAGTTAGTGGTCATTAGGACGTTCAAAGGACATCAGATGTCTCCATACTCACTGGAAGACTCAAAGAAGCTTAATGAGATGAAACTATTGAAAAGTAAATTCAAAATAGTACATTGTGTATCGAGGGCGTAAAGAAAAGCTATTTTGACGGGTACTGTATTTTTATGTGTAGCGGGCCTAAAGTTTTATATGGCGGGCGTAAAGCTCCATGTAGCGGGCGTAAAGTTTTGCGTCAGCGCGGCAGCGGAGTGCGCATGTCCGAACGTCACTGGGCTGGAAGCGGCCACATTACACCTGCTTCACGGGCATGCAATGGCGCGTTTTTGAGGGGGTCGAACAAAGAGAGATTTTCATATATCTTTAATAATTTGAAAGGAATAATTTCTTAAAAATAATATTTGAAATATTTTCAAACTAACATTAAGAAAGTTAATACGCTCCATCCCACCAGGATTGAATAATTTTAACTGTTAACAATTTATTATACATAGATACAAAGGATCACCCTCGTGTAAACCCTTAGGTAAGGACATAAACGTGCACAGTTGGGCAAGTGACATCTGTGCACGTGCACAGTTATGAAAGTGACATCTGTGCACGTTAAAGTGCACAGAAGTCCATCTGTGCACGTCTTAATTTCGACGTGCACAGTTGTCCAAGTGACAACTGTGCACGTCTAAATTTCGACGTGCACAGTTGTCATTTGGACAACTGTGCACTTGCACATATGGTACTTGGACAACTGTGCACGTCGAAATGTAGACGTGCACAGTTGGTACTTGGACAACTGTGCACGTGCACAGTTGTCCGTCTGACCAACGACGTGCACAGTTGTCCGTCTGGCCATCGACATGCACAGTTGGGAACGTGCAAAGTTGCTACGTGCAAAGTTGACCCCATCCCTGTTCTTTTCTATGTATATTTTTAATAATAAAATTGAAAAAGTGGGAACATTTTTTCCCCAAATTCAATTATTTTTTAAAACATAAATCGTCTTTACTCAGACAAATATGATGAAACTGTTCGAAATTTGGTATAAACATGCATTATACCCTAGCGGCGCCTACATGATAAAGAAAAAAGTCAAATTTGCAAATTGTTTGATAATAATTAATTGAAAATGGAGTCCTAACGGTAAGCACGTTTTTTTTTTTACTTCGGCGAAGAAAAGTATCGGGTGATCTTCAAAGTTAAGAAAACTTCCAGTGAGGCATTTGTTCCTCACTATTGAAGGAAGATTTCTGGCACTTTATAGAACAATTAATCAAAAATTGCAGATTCAGGTTAGCAGATTCAGACGCTTCTCAACGTTACTAGTCTCGCCTGTACTCTCCTATAAACATAAAGGACTCGTCTTTTCAATAATTAAACATTAAAAAACCTGCCCTTTCCCAATTAATAGAAAATCGACTGTTTTATATTTTTGGACATTACGTTGTTTTCAGTGAATTAGAAAATAACTAAAAATAGCAAAATTTGTGCTTCGCAAGTTGTTCCACCCTTTGCTTTGTTTTCTTCTTTTTTGCAATAAGGAACGTGAACAAACCGTCTAGTGTATTTGTTTTGAAATTTTCAGTATGAAAAGGACACAGAGTCTCATACTATTTCGAAAGGTGCCGATCGCTCTCTGACTTTTTACATAAAATTGAGTGTATATCTTTTGTTCTATTGCTGTAAAACAATATAATTAGACGTTTCTAGTTATATTTGTGTCTGTGAATTTCTAATACAGAAAATATTAATTCACACGGATGATAAGATGTTTCAATAAATTGTTTGAAGAATGTATTATTGTTTATAGCCATTTTCTCTTAAAATAGAGTTAGAAAATTGCGGTTTTTTTCTGAATTTTCCGCTTTTTCACACAACATTCGAATACAAACGAAGACACAAAAGTTTTTGGTAGAAAATCGAAATTCTATAGCACAATTTGAAATAACGTAATTAAGACTAATTATCAGTGCAAATTAATATTTTCTGTATCAGAAATTCATAGACTCAAAAATAACTAGAAATGTCTAATCATATTGTTTTACAGTGACAGAACAAAAAATATACATTTAATTTCATGTAAAAAATCACAAAGCGATCGGCAGCTTCCGGAACAGTTTGAGACACTGAGGTCTTTTCATACTAAACATTTCAAAACAAATACTCTAGACACTTAGAGAATACTTTTTTACGTTTTCGAGCGCTCGCCCGCTTCTTGCATCCTGGCCTTCATATTGCCTTAGTTAACTTCTAAATACCTGACTTTTATTCTTAATATATGTCAAAATATATACTACGATATTCACAATGTTCCATCAAGACGCTTTGAAGAAAATTTTTTTGGAAAATCACTTCTATTTATGACAATTTACTTGAGACTCTCCCTTTATTTTCAATGGTTTTTTAACGGGTACCAGGCTGCTTTTTCAAATAAACTATGTGAATATAACCATGAAGTTCGAAATGTCCAAATCAACGGACATAATTATATAGCCTATACCTTTGTTAGGAATGAATGAAATGTAATCCTGATAGCTTTTGGGCCTAAAAATCAGTATAAAATTTGGATACAGACACAGGAAACCACAGAAATATTTGTCAGATGAAAACTTCCTAAACGATTGACAAATACAATTATCCGTCGTCGGACAATTTTTATCGTGACGTGGATACACAACCACATCCACAACTTTATATGGATTTGTCAATTGTTTGCAACGTCTTCATTCAGCTTCAGATAAAAAAAAATCTCTGGGACATACTTTTAATAAAAATCCAACATTTAAAATTCACTTACTTCTAATCTAGGTTATTATTATTATTATTATACCATTAAGACACTTCCCTTTCGATGTAGACGTGACTTGCTCGGTTGGAAAATAGTAGTGTGTATATGGGTATACATATAGCTATAGAGTAGATAGGTATAAGTCAATTAGGTATATAGGTGTAAAGGAGGTAGGTATATAGGTATACGGTATATAGATATATAGATGTTAAGTATAGATATTTTAGATTGATCTGGAATTCTCTTGTTATTTGTTCAAATGACACATTTATTCCGCAACACTGCTCCGACCCAGGTTGCTGATCAATCTCTCTAGCGATCACCCCAAGTGAAGAGCCTCACAAAATTGTTATGTATGGTTCCCCACTTGGGCCCATTAGTATCCACAGTCTTTCTTTCAGACGTCATTCATTCTATTGTCACTCTATTTACAAACTATTTTTCGCCACGTTTTTCTGTCCTGGCATACTACTCCAGGTTCCTCTACGTCCATGCATTTTTTCATGCAAGCTCTCGAGTTTCTATGGCTTCTTACGTCTCTTTGGATTAGTGTCTCATTCACAGATTCTAACCATTCTTTGGGTGGTCCACCTCTGGACATTCTGCCATTTGCTTTACCTTCATACACTTGTTTAGTCAGTCGTTCATCTTTCATTCTTTCAAAATTACTGAACCATCTCAACTGATTTCTTTCCCATGTGTCCACTATTGTCTCTTTTGCACCACATTCTTTGGAGATTATCTCGTTTCGGACCTGGTCCGTCAGTGTTTTCCCGCATATTGTGCACAGAGGTCTCATGCCAATCGCGTTAATTTTACTCCTGTCCTTCTGTTGGCATGTCCATGTCTCGCTACCGTAAAGTACAGTCGGTACGAATATAGAATTATGTATGGCCATTTTAGCTTTTTTTGATATGTTTTTATTTGTGAGAATGAACCCTGCTCTACCGATAACCTGCTTACCCTTATTTATGCGCCTATCTAACTCCTCATCTATTTTTCCGTCGCTAGTGCATAGAATACCTAGATATACGTACTTGTCAACTTGTTTTAATTTTTCATAATCTAGGACAATGTTGCGCATTGTTTTCTCAATTTTTCGTCGTAGATGGCAGGTCTCAGACACTTATCCATGAAAATGATGAATAGCCACGAGGACATAACGCATCCTTGTTTCACGCCTTGCATGATATCGAACCAGTCACTCAGTTTACCATTTACCCTTACACTCGCTTTACTACCTAAATATATTGTTTTTATTGCTTGTAGCAGCCCCTCATTTACTCTATACTCTCTAAGGACTTCCCAAAGTTTACTTATATTCATCTTGTCAAATGCTTTTTCTAGGTCAATAAATGCATAGAAAACTTTCTTTCCTACTCCTCAAACTTTTTTCTGTGATCTGTCTTAGTCTAGATATCTGATCTGTACATGACCCTCCTGGCATAAATCCACTTTGGACTTCCCATATATTTTCTTCGTGATTTCCATTACCCTACGAATAAGCATTTTTGAGCATATTTTACTTGCGGTACTTAGTAGGCTGATATCTCTGTCATTACTGCAGTTGCTTTTGTCTCCCTTTCTTTTGTATATTGGTACGATAATCGTTTTTCTCCAATCGTCTGGGACTTCTCCCGTCTCGATACATAAGTTTATCAATTCCCACAACCTGTGAGGTATGTATTGGCCACCGCATTTAGGCGTTTCAGCGCTAATACTGTCTGCACCAGCGGCCTCACCGCTTTTCAAGTTCTTAATTATGTCTCTAACCTCAGTGACACAGACTTTTTGAATTGGGTTTCCTAATGCATTATGTTCTGCGTCGCAGTTTTGTCGTCCTATACCTTCACGTCCTAATAACTCTCTAAAAGAGTCTTTTAAAGCGTCTACTATCCTGTCTATATCATATATCATTTCGCCTTTACTGTTTCTCATGCTGGCAAACTCTTTACTTTTACTTTCCTTCAACTGTTTGTATAATAGTTCCATAATTCCTTCAAAGTAGTTTTGTATTTTGTTCTCTTCTTCTGTTTTGATTTTTTCTTTACTGCCTTTTTGTGTTAGTAATCATTTTCAAGTCTATTTCACTCCTCATCGCTAAGACCTGTAATGTGAAACGTTCTTTCGTATGCCTCTTTCTTTTCTCTTTGGCATGCCTCAATTTCATCATTCCACCATGGATCACCAGATTTCCTCCCTACGACCGTCGTGCCACATACTTCGGTCGCAGTTTTAACAATGATATCCCGTAACAAAGTCCACGCGCCCTGTATATCTTTATTGCTTATAAGCGCTTCACACGTTGCCCTATCTATGCGTTCAGATAACCTCATTTGAAACTCTATTTGCACTTCCGGTTTCTGCAAATTTTCAATGTTTATCCGCGTTTGTATTGTTTTTTGTGTTCTGTTTCTTCTCCAACCCCGCCCTAAATTTATTTTGGAGACTAAGAGGTAACTATCAGTATTGCATTCGGAACCCCTTATGACTCTTGCATCTTTAACTAGTTCTCTTAGTCTTTCATCCGCAATAACAAAGTCAATTATACTGTGGCTATTTCCTTTACGCCAGGTGTACATGTGGATCATTTTATGTCTAAACCAAGTATTTGCAATGAATAGGCCCTTTTCTAAGCATAAGCTAACTAATTTTTCCCCGTTATAGTTTTTTCTTGTTGGATCCCCAAATTTACCTAGTACCCTTTCTGTATCTGTATCCTGACGTTGGACACCGACCTATCCGTTCATATCACCTAGCAGAATTATTCTTTCACCTTGATCGCAACTACTGATTGTATCATTTGGAATGTCCCAGAAGACGTCTTTGCCTTCTCTCGTGTCACTAACAACTGGGGCGTAACACGCTATGATAAATAATCTTCTGATTCCTACCTTCATTCTAGCCCACAACAATCTCGGAGATATAAAACCATGATCTTTGAGATGATGTCTTACTTTTTCATTCATAATTAAAACCGACCCCCTGACTACCATGTGATTCACTGTCTACTCCTGACCATATTTCAGAACCCCCTTTCAACACCCCATTTTCTATGTTTCTACTTTCACAACCCTTTTTCTTCGTCTCAGGTAGACATAGAATATCTAGTTTCCTTACGTGCATAGTTTCTCGTAGTTCTCTTACTTTAAGATCATTCACTTTTCTAGCATTCCAAACACCCAGTCTCCATTCATTGCCTGAAACTCGACCTTTACGCTTACCGTGTGCATGCTTTTCGTCAATCAAAGTTTCAGTCCATTCCGAGGCTACTTTATTGTTTGCATTATTCATGTTTAGATTGTACACCCAACTACCACCTGTATGCGCAAAATTAATCTATTCAAAACCATTTTTACATTATACTCAACACTAAAAAAGATACCTTGCAGCAAAACCTTTTTTTCAATTCACTCGAATTACTTGGATATCTGTTTGGCTGCTATTTACTGTCATCTGAAATTGTAGAGAGTTGGACTTAGTTCGTTTTTCTTTTGTTAATTGTTTCATTTTCGGAAAAGGGACTGCACCTGAAAATAAAACGGTGGGCTCTACGCGTAGCTCGACGGTCAGCCCGAGCAAGTGGAATGGAACCTTTTCGCACGACTTTATATGCAATTAAGTAAGGAATTTGTTTTCACTCTTATAATTATAATTTTCTTAAAGGTTCAGTTCAGTTCAAGTTAAGTCTTCGTAGTGAGAGGTTCCATTTTGTGTGTGTGAACGATTCTCGCATTGGATCATGTCTGTTTGCTATTGTGTGAATAGGATTCTATCTGTTTGCCATTGTGTGGATTGGATTCTATCTGTTTGCTATTGTGTGGATTGCATTCTATCTGTTTGCCATTGTGTGGATTAAAATCTGGCGAACTGGTTTTCATTCCAATGTTTGTACATTCAATCTTAAGGTCTGAAATTTCCGTCTTATTTTTGTGATCGCTATTTGATTCTCGGCTTATTCCTCCTGTTCGAGATTTCAATCAGATCTTCTGTCTTCCGCGCTCGCGGGTGACTTTGAGTAAGTGCACGACCCTGGACCTCCTTCTCGTTCACCTGCATGTCCACCAGGACAAGAGTGCTTAGGGCGGACGAGGGAGAGTCAGTACCGCTCTAACCACGGTTCGGATCACGATCCCCTGTACTACGCCCGTGATGAGAAAATTATAATTGTGGCTTTATGCCTTTGTTTGCAATAATATTTGAAATAATGTACGAGATAGTGTTGTAAGTGATTCTGAGTATCTTAGTCCGTGACTAAGGTACAATCAACGGACAAATGACATTTTAACAGTTTCAATTACTTATCATCCGTTTCGTATCGTATACGTACAACATTTCGGCACTTTGTTTATAGAACCAGTTGACTTTTTTCAAGTGCAAACTTGCACATTTGGTCCTTTGAGCCGGATTCTTTAAGCAGTGCTTTTAGTGAATTTTAGTGTTTTAAGTGCCAGTGACAATTGAAACATATGTTTTACCGCCAAGGGATTAAGAGTGTCAGCGCAGTAGCGTGAGGACGCTTATATCAAAAGAGAAAGAAAATCCCTGGCAACGTCACAACATGTTACGTCACAGCGGCTGCGCGTACAGCGTACAGTAGGTAAGTACCATCTTAGGCGTGGCGTTGAGAGCGCGCAATCTTGCAAATGAGACGAGATTATGTGCATAAGAGTGCGTCACCGTGAGTGTGGGAACTGGGGGTGCTAGCGGTACTCGGCGACTCATACCGCATCTGTGAGCAGGTACCACCGGATCAAAACTGGTCAGTGACAATACATTACCGGTCAGGGTATAGACTGCCGTGCGAACAACCAGACAATACGGGACAATTCTTTTACTGCGAGCTGTCAGTTTTCGACAATAACGTGTATTTTTCGCGTTTCTTTTCTTGACCTTACCTTTTATTTTTCGAATCAGTAATGATGGTGTCTTTCAGTCAGTATGTCGCTCAACAACAAGAACATTTTAAGAGCGTATGCAACGCCGTTGTCAATTTAAAGAAGCTAGGTGCAGAATAGATTAATAAGAATTCTGTAAAAGCACGATTGGAATCATTAGAGACAACATGGTCGAAATTTGACGCTAACAACGACGTGATGATTTTGGACAAAATTGAGAACGTGGAAAATGAATATCTTAAATTAGCACTTTTTTCACAAGCTGAAGAAAAATACTTAGCTTCAAAAACTTATCTTAATGATTATTTAGATCATTTTGAGTCCCAAGCTACAAAAAGTGAATCAAGTTCAGTTCATCACGATTCAACGAACTATAACAATCGGCCAAATTTTCCGCGTCTTGAATTACAAAAATTTTCAGGAACTTATACTGAATGGCCGTCCTTTAGAGATCTTTTCATTTCAGTGGTAGCTGATGACCAGCTTTTACCCAAGGTACAAAAACTGCACTATTTAAAGGTCAGTTTGACAGATGAGCCAGCTCAGATAATTTCTAACATTTCAACGACCGCTGAAAATTTTGAAAGGGCATGGCAGACTTTGTTGTCTAAGTATGATAACAACAGAATTCTGATAAATAGTTATTTGGCAAAACTATTTAATTTGCCAGTAATGTCAAGAGAAAGTGCGTCAGAACTGCGATCATTGCTGAATGACTTCATCGAGGCGGTGGGAGCATTGACTTCGTTGAAGTGCCCAACCGACCAATGGGATGATCTACTCGTCTACATGTTGGTTCAATGTTTGGATACTACAACTCGGAAATCATGGGAGGACAGTTTGGGAGCTTCGACTACACAGCCGAAGAATGATACTTTGAATTCTTTTTTTGGTGGGCAAAGTGACAACACTGGAAGCGGTTGAGAACTCATCAACACATCCAAAGCATCTGTAGGCAACGACAAAAGTGGTAAAAAGGGTATATCCACACATGCTCACAATGCCGTCTTGAAGAGAGGCATTTGTTACTTTTGCTCGGGTAGGCATATGGCATTTACTTGTCCTAATTTTCGCTCGAAGACTGTCAAGGAGCGGAAAAACATGGTGAGACAAAAAAAGTTGTGTTACAACTGTCTAGGTAAGCATATGCTGAATACATGTGGTTCTACCAAACGTTGTCAGAATTGTGATGGGATGCATCATACTATGTTACATCCCCCTCCCCCCTCATAAAATCAATCCCGAGTCCAAACCACCAGAACAATCAGTAGCTCTTCCTGCTCCTACCAATACATATCCTTCCTCTACTCTCAATCCAAATAGCTCAATTTTTTCTAACTTGGCTGTCAACTCTTCAGCTGGAATCAACTCACCTTCAGCTCAACATACCATGTGACTAAGCGGGGCGGTGCTTCTGGCCTCGGCTCTTGTCAACACTGAAAGATCTGATGGAGGACGACACCTCACGAGAGTTTTACTGGATCAAGGAGCTCAAGCTTCTTTTGTTTCAGAATCACTGGTACAACGACTTAGTTTACCACGTCATTCAGCGTCCATCTCTGTTTCGGGCGTTGGAACCCACAGATGCAGGCACACGAGAGGCATTGTCACCATAAAGGTATGCTCTCGCGTCCATCCTGAGGTTGAGTTTTTAGTTCGAGCCATCGTTATGTCTAGGATTACATCTTACATACCTCCCGATGGTCTCGTGTTTGAGGACTGGCACCACTTAAGCGGGTTGAATTTGGCAGACCCCTTCGTTCATAAAGGGGGCATTTTGGAGAGGCTTCTGGACGCAGAGGTATATGCATACATCCTTGAAGAAGGACTGAGGAAGGGAGAATTGGGAACTCCAACCGCTCAGCAGAGATTGTTGGGTTGGATTTAATCAGGACTCATATCAGACCAGTCTGCTTCAGGTCAAATATCGATTGTGGGTTTACAAAGCACTACAGAACTTGAGCTTCTATCGTTGTTTCGCTGATTCGTTGTCCAGGAGGACATACCAGAAAAACTGTCTCAGTCAAGTATGGCCGAGGATGAGTATGAGAAACTGTTTGTCTCCACTCATCAACGTACAAGTGAAGGACGCTATGTCGTGCGCCTTCCACTTAAGGATCGCATGTTAGAACTAGGGAATTCTCGCAATGCAGCGCAGCGTGCTCTTCTTCAAATGGAGAGACGATTTCAGAAAGACCCGGAACTGCGTAAGACTTACGCAAATGTCATAGAAGAGTATATACAATTGGGTGAGACGGAATTAGTTACGAGGGTCGAGGACCTTCAAGCTACTACTGGGTATTATTTGCCCCACCATTGCATACTTAAGGAGAGCTGCTCAAGTACCAAACTACGAGTAGTATTTAATGCATCTCAACGAACAGAGACCGGACTGTCTCTGAATGCTCTGCTCTATCCGGGTCCAAATCTTCAAACGGAATTGACTGATGTGATTCTGCGGTGGCGCAGATACGCAGTCGTTTTCACGGCGGACATCAAGAAGATGTTTCGTCGAATCTGGATCCATCCGCAGGATCACACTTTTCAGAAGTTTCTCTGGAGATCGTCTCCAGACGAGGAGATTAGTACCTTTATGTTGAAAACCGTGACTTTCGGTTTTACTTATTCGCCCTATCTGGCGATCCGAACTCTTCATCAACTTGCTGAGTGTGAGGGTAACGATTACCCACTCGCTACTGATCTCTTAAAGAAAGAGATATACGTCGACGACGTGCTGTCAGGAGCCGACTCAACGGATGAGGCTCGAGAAAAAGGTCGACAAGTCGACCTATTATTAAGAGCTGGAGGTTTCACTCTTAAAAAATGGCTATCCAACCGAGAGGATGTTTTAGAAGGAATTCCATCTGAATTTCGAGAGACATCTACTACTTTTTCTTTTGAACAGGACCCTACTTTCAGAGCATTGAGGATCTTGTGGCAACCAGCTTCCGATTGCTTCAGATTTCCGATCCGACCACAAGAAGGGTTGGCCGTGGTGACTAAGAGGACAGTCTTCTCTGAGATTGCCCGTATCTTCGATCCAATAGGATGGTTGGCACCGGTTATTGTCCGAACCAAAATTTTTATGCAGAGTCTGTGGGCTCTCAAACTAGATTGAGATCAACCATTACCTTCAGATTATAATAAAACTTGGCTGAAGTTTCATGCTGAACTCCCAGCACTTATACCGTTGATCATCCTATGGTGTATGGGTTGGGCATCGAATTTCTCTTGCGAAGTACATGGTTCCAGCGATGCCTCCGAAAAGGCGATAGGAGCGGTCGTGTTTTTACGAGTCAAATCGACCACTGGTAAACTTCACATCACACTAGTGATGGCAAAAACGAAGGTTGCTCGGAAAGATCTGTGTTAAATTTGTCACATTCAGTGCCATTATATCTGTGGTCGGATTCGGTCAATACTCTAGATTGGATTAAAGATCGTCCCCTTCGCTGGATGTCATTCATTTCTAATCGGGTCTCTGAAATTCAGAAGACACTACCTGATGCTATTTGGCGTAATGTACCTGGAAACGACAACCCCGCAGATTGCGCGTAAAGAGGAATTGCACCATCACAGTTACAAGATCATCAGATTTGGTGGCAGGGTCCATCTTGGTTGTCTCAATCATCGGAGAATTGGCCCAAATCAACAGAGAACATTGACCCTGGTATTAATCGAGAGGAAAGGAAGGTAGTACTATCTGCTGTCATTGAAAAGAAACCCCCTTGGTCACTCCTTATGAAATACTCGTCATTGATGAAGTTGTTGAGAGTCACCGCTCTCTGTCTACAATTTTTGAGACGGCTCCGCAAGAAATGCGATCACAAACCATCCTGTCGTCTAACGTCAACTATGATTGATATGGCTTTGCGACGCCTGATCGCACATCCACAACGAGAGAATTATGCGGAAGAAATCCGTAAGGTTGAGCGACGACTCCCCCTTGTACGCGGAAGTTCATTGACTAAACCTCCACCCTTCTTGGATAATGATGGCCTGTTACGTTTGGGAGGTCGTCTATCTCACGCCGTACTGGACTATGACGAGCGATGTCTATACATTCTTCCAAAGAATTCTCCACTAACAACTCTAATCATTAGGAACGGACATAAGTTTATGATGCACGGAGGTCCACAATTTACCCTCTCATATCTTAGGAGAAGATACTGGATCTTGTCGGGCCGCTCTGCAGTAAAACGTGTGTTAAGTCGTTGCGTGATATGTGCTCGACATCGAGCGTTACCTTGTACTCAGGTGATGACTCCGTTGCCACCATTCAGGGTAAGACAAACTTCGCAGCCTTTTGCGGAGACTAGTCTTGACTACGCCGGCCCCATCTGGATACGTACTTCCAAATGACGGGGTCACAAGGCGTACAAGGGTTATATTGTCATCTTCGTTTGTTGTGCTACTAGGGCGGTTCATTTGGAAGTCGCCTCCGATTCTACCACAGATGCATGCATCGCCGCTTTTAAGAGATTTACGGCCCGTCGAGGAGTTTGTAAGACCTTGTATAGTGACAGCGGCACTAACTTCGTGAGAGCTGATCGACAACTACGAGAAATGTTTTCTGCAGCCTCAACTGAAGATTCTAAAATAGTCCGTTATCTTACAGATCACCAGATTCAGTGGAAATTTAACCCGCCAGCAGCTCCACATTTCGGTTGACTATGGGAGGCCGCAGTTCGCTCCGTCAAACACCATATTCGGCGAGTTCTGGGTGATACCACCCTTACTTTCGAGGAAATGACAACTTTCCTTACTCAGGTAGAAGCTTGTCTGAACTCGAGACCCATACTCTACACACGGTGCCGGAATCTTCTCTTCTCAACGATACACTCACTCCGTCTGCGCGTTGGCAACTGTTGACGCAAATGTATCAGACTTTCTGGAAGAGATGGTCTTCCGAATACCTGCACGAGCTTCAAGTTCGTTCAAAATGGCAGAATCAGAAACCTACCGTAAAGGTCGGAGATCTTGTACTGATACTACAGGAGAAACTGCCTCCTACAAAATGGTCTCTCGCCCGGGTAATTATAGCCCATCCAGGATCTGATGGTCAAGCTCGTTCAGTGACTCTTAAAACTGCACCAGGTCAATTAAATCGACCTGTTGTAAAACTTGTTAAACTTCCCGTTTCTGTTTCAGATTCAGCATGAAATAGTTTTCTTCACTTGTTTTTCTCTTTTCTTCATCGTTGCCTTTGTCAAGGTGGGCGCATACATTTAGAGGATCACTATGACTACTTTCGTCCGCCCCACGATGGATGTGGTCTTCTAGAAATTCGTGATAGATCACGAAGGTGGGCGTAATGTTCGAGATTTCAATCAGATCTTCTATCTTCCGCGCTCGTGGGTGACTTTGAATCCGTGCACGACCCTGGACCTCCTTCTCGTTCACCTGCATGTCCACCAGGACAAGAGTGCTTAGGGCGAACGAGGGAGAGTCAGTACCGCTCTAACCACGGTTCGGATCACGACCCCCTGTACTACGCCCGTGATGAGAACATTATAATTCTGGCTTTATGCCTTTGTTTTCAATAATTTCTGAAATAATGTACGAGATAGTGTTGTAAGTGATTCTGAGTATCTTAGTCAGTGACTAAGGTACAATAAACGGACAAATGACATTTTAACAGTTTCAATTACTTATCATCCCTTTCGTATCGTATACGTATAACATTTCGGCACTTTGTTCATAGAACCAGTTGACTTTTTTCAAGTGCAAACTTGCACACCTCCACTCTTCGAGTTGAGGTTCGTTATGCCATAGAATAAACTCTTTCCTTTGCAAGTAACATTTTTCTGTGGATATTTGAACCCCAAGACACTCCACTAGCAATTAAGTTACTGATCAACGCTCAAACATTTGGTGCCCCGGGTGAGGAGTGGAGTGTGTTGGGCTTTAGTAATTAATTATAAATTTACGGTTGTTGAAGCCATCATTAGTCACGCACTAGAAGGAGGTAGTACATGATTTGAAAATTCTCTGATGAAATGATAAACAAATAACAGGGTTATTTTACAAGAGGCTGGTTGGTTTATTATAGTTTAGTTTTTACATAAAGTTGTAGTGCGAGCGATTTTTAGGTTTTCATTCAAGCCTTTGATAGAAATGAAGTGAGGTTAAATGGACTAAGTGTGGAACAGCCCTTCTTTAGCGTATTGTACGCATTCTTGCCACTTCTCTTAGAGAATAGTCTGGCCCCTCTATCCGTCTGTGACCTTCAGCTAGTTTTGTGGGTGAGGATAATAAAATTGGAACAATGGCACCTGTCTCTCTGAGAAAACTAACGGCCCTGCAGGGTTCGCGATCAGTGGAGATCAATCGGATGCACACACGTTTTGGGGAAGCTGCCCCGGAAACTCTCACTCGCTATATTATTGAAAGGCGACTCAATGTGCTTGATAAAATTTGGGTCGAGAATCGCGCGACCCATGCTGAAATTGTTGTTCATGAACAAGCAGCTGCAGATCCGTATATGACCGATGATGTTTTCGGTCAGATGGAGGCGCGTTATGAAAACGCTCAGAGTGACATGTTGCTAGTGTGAAGTTGTATTGACGCGTCCACATCGAGCGCTGGTGGTCAATTATCTTGACAAGCAGATGAGGACGTGTCGGATTCAGACCTCCGACCTGCCAAGCTTCCAAAATTGGACTTACCAAACTTTTCCGTCCCTTGTCCATGATGCCCCGCGATTAGCAAACGTCACAAAATTGCAATACTTAATACAATTAGTACTTGCGTGGTTACGCAAACACCCATGCTATCGGAAAAGCTTTGTTGCTAACCGCGTGTTCTTCATACAGACCGTGCTGCCCTCGGCTGAATGGAGGCATGTGCCTTTCAATGAAAATCCGGCTGATCTCGCCACTCGTGGAGCGAGCCCTGATGAATTTAAAGGTATTGAAAAATGGTGGCATGGACCAAAATGGCTCTTGCTGCCCTCGACAGACTGGCCAGATCAGCCGGATGACTTGCGAATACTGCACGTGCGAGAGCAGATCCCTGCACCGTAATTACTGAAACCGTTGTCGACACTAACACGGCTGATCCGCATGGTGGCATTCGCGCGCTCGCTGATACGGAACGGGAACTTCCGTCCGCGCTTTTCGGCGTCTATCGGCTGCTAGAGTATGCTGGGTGCGTTGACCAATGGACTGCGCTGAAATCGCCATGTTGAGAGTTTGCAGTCGCGAGAATTTTGAAGGCGGGAATCACATCCGCGCTTCTCCCACGCTGTACAATAACAAACTATTGCACCCACGACTACCTAGTGACATATTGACACAGCCAGCTCATTTTTCGTCGTCCTTCAGAATAACTGCTCCACAATTTCAGATGCCTTTAAGAAATAGGTTTTCCTTGCGAACTTCCTCCATACCTCTTGTCGACTTTCCATATCACATAAAAAAACCCAAAAAAAATAAATAATAGAAAGAATGCTCGACTTGTCCTAAGAGAATTTGACCTTTTAGACTATTGAGTTTTTGTCGGTATGAAATAATCAATAAAGCCAGAATACTGGTTTGAAAACCGACAATCGAAGCGATGTCCTAACCTATTTACCTCTAGTCAGACCTCGTATTTTTGACGGGCATTTGCGAAAAAGAGAGGAGCTGCTTACAATTAAAAGCAACAGAAAACAAATAAGTAATTTTGCAGCATGAAAACTGCAACATTACAACTCCTTCCCCCCCCCCTCCTTAGCGAAGGCTCGGGGGATCCATATCCCGTTACAAGGTTGCTCAAGACGCAAGATGGCCTTTTATCAATTAGCATTCTTGACTCGAAATTTTAAAAGAATGACTCCACCCCATAGCGGACTAGATCAGATTCTCTTGCAGAGCAAAGTAACGAATTAAACAAAACAAAAAAATAATAAATAAAATGTATGGACTAAAGTCCCCCCCCCCAGGGATAGCCTAAAAAAAACAAATAATATGACTGGCTTACAAAACAGTTTACTGTGAGAATGTCTTAATTATTATCAATATTTGGAAGGCTCGTCCCAGAACGATCTCGACAAGGTGAGAACCAGGGTCAAGTCATGCTACCATAACACAATAATAGCGAACACTAAAATATTTTTTTAATAAAGACCGTGCAACGGCAAGAAGAAAAAAACATAAAGAAAGAAATCAATCACTAAAAAAAATCATTCAACTCTCACAAGAGAAAAAAAAATCCGTGCAAAATCTTAGTATCTAACTTTGGACCTCCTCAGTCCCCTTTTGCAGAGAGGGCAGTCCCTCTGGTGAACTTCGGGCTCACCGCACCCAACGCAGAATAATTTCAGTTTTGTTGGGCACTATGGCCACATGTGGCCCCTTTTTCCGCAGTTATAGCAGGGGACGCAGACCAGGTTATCCTGGATCGATCCAAGAGTCATCCAGCGCCTCTGCTTGTTAGGGAGGGGTTTGGACTTACCCCAACAACAGTCCCGTTCGTGAATCGCGGCTTTTCCATATCGGACACAGAAGAGCCCCAGTTTCTTTGGGCAATCCTTCCAAGAATGGCCTGCCTTGCCACAGTTGAAGCAGGGACTCCCGGCTGTGTCGGCGGTCGTCATCCCCGGAGAGGACAAGGAAGGGGCGAGAAAGCCGCACCACTGTAAGGAGGCTTCTCCCACGTCTTCTTCTACAGCTTCTTGAACGAGAGGCCTCGAGCTTGGCTTTTGTTTTTTCAGTCCCTTCAGTTTGAGATGTACTAGGCCGTACCGATGGCAAGGATGGAACCGCGCCGCTAGACCCTACTTCTGGCTCCTTGTCTGGTGGAATAGTGGTGAAAATAGGATGGGTTAGAGGCCAGGATGGTTGGATCCTTCTAGGTCTCATTTTCGGCATCTTAGCCCGAGATAGAGATGGGGTAGACGACCTTGCAAGCGGCGAAGATAGTGGCGTCCCACTCGGGCCTGGCTTAGGCTTTCCCACTTGTTTTAGTGACGAGGGAGGCGGCGTGCTACTTGTTCCGGCCTTCTTTTCATACGTCTGTTCAATCTGAGATATTGGTTGGAATGTGGGCCGTGACAGCGGTAAAGACGGTTTTCTCCTTCTTCTTCTTAAGGGGACACCTGGCCTATAGCTTGCGAACGCGTCGTATTGTCCCGGGCCCTCTCTCGAAATAATCTTTTCAGGGACTTCTGGAACCCCACCCCATGGAAGCTCCGAACTCATCCGTTTTAGCAGATCCGCTCCGGTTATTGCTCCTATCATAAGGGACTGACTCAATTCCGACCGAACCGGACGACGATGTCCAACTCATCTTCAAATGAGGGGCTTCTCTATCCTACAAAATAAATTAAGAATGGCCAAAACTCATGCAAAATCATTCAACATAATGATATACAATCTACAAGAAACGAAAAATCCGACAAAAACCTAGGATCGAACTAGGCCTTCCTATTCGCCGATTCGTGGTACGGTTTGAGGTCCTTCAAGTGGAACGCCTCTAGTGCTCGGCCACTATCATTCGCTTATTCATATATCAAAGGGGACCGCATCTTGATGGCACGAAACGGACCATGAAACCGCTTGCAAAGTTTAGACGCTTAAGAACTCTGTCGCCTATCTGATACCTCATATCCCTACGTGATTTGTGTATTATAGTTTCTGGTTTGCTTCTCATTGGCATCCTCCAGATGTAAAGTCACTAAATCTCATAACTCACACAAACGCTCCATTCCCTGAACCCATTGCTCGCGATATGGTTCAGGCATCTCGATAGGGCCCTCTTGCTCTGCTTGGAAACACGTCTTCGGCCGCAATTCCCTGCCAAAATTGAGAAATGCCGGACTTACCTTTGTCGTATTATTAACTGCCGAATTGTACGCAAACATGAATTCATGCAGGTGAACGTCCCAATCACTTTGATCCTTATCCACGAAAGCTCGAATCATAGATTATAATAGCCTATTCATACGCTCCGTCGGATTAGCTTGAGGGTAGTATGCCGGACTCTTGGGATGGTGAATACCATGGAATTGAGTTATCTCGGCCATTATTTTGTTGAGGAACTCGGTTCCGTTATCCGTATGGATAACTTCCGGTTTCCCCCATCGCGAGATTATTAGATCCTCAAGGGCGGCACACACGTTTTTGGCATTGGCCGCACGAAGGGCCTTACATTCGATCCACTTAGCAAAGTAATCATGAAAGACGATAATATACTTGTTACTTGCCCTACTTCGTGAACACGGCCCCATGCTATCTGTGGATACTAATGCCCACGGCTGATTTACGACTCTCCTTCCCATCAACCCGGGAGGAGCTTGTTGAGAAACTTTCCTACATTGACATGTATCACACGATCGAACATACTGCACAACATCACGGAAAATTCCCGGACAATAATACAACGTTGCAGCCCTTGCATAGGTCTTCTTAACACCGAGATGCCCCGCTTGCGGTTCGTTATGGACTTCCATCAAAACTCTATGTCTGTTTTCGAGAGGAACAACCAATTTCCACGCTTCTTGGTCTTCAAAAATTGAATCAATCAGTGGATTCGGCCTACAGAAATACAACCGACCTTCAACAATTTTCCAGTCGCGGTACTTCTTTGGGTACTTCTGCACATCTTCCATTCGACGGCTATACCATGAGTCCTCCACTACTTCCGCTGCACAAGCCGCAATAGTCACATCGTCTTCGTACATGCGAGAGAGCGCATCCGGTACATGGTGTAGCGCACCTTTACGATGGACTACGTTAAACCGATTCTCAAGTAGCTCGAGCGACCAATGAGCTAGCCTACCTGTCCGGTAGGCTCTTGTTCGGTCGTTGAATATTTCCGATCCGCATCTGACAATGTTCGACTCGCGAAAGCTATTACACGTTCCTCACCTTCAATAACCTGCGTGAGAACTGCACCAAGACCGTAACTACTTGCTTCTGTCTGCAAAATGAACGGAACTTCAAAATCTGGGCACGCTTAAACTGGGGCTCTGGTTTGGGCCTGTTTGATCGCTGCAAATGCTACCTCTTGATCCTCAGTCCACTCCCAACCGCGATCCTTTCTCAAAAGCCTAGTCAGGGGTTCCTTAAGAGTGGCAAACCCCTGGATAAATCTCCGGTACCAACTAGCCATGCCCAAAAATCTCCGCAATTGTGTAATATTGCGAGGTGCCGGATAATTCAGCACGGGAGCGACGCGCTCAGAATCGGGTTGTAGACCGCGCTCATTTACGCGATATCCAAGATAACGAACTTTCGATCTACAAAAAATACTTTTTTCGGGACTGATTGTTAACGCAGCGCCATAGACATTATCCAGAACCTTTTTCAGCCAGTACAGATTCTCCTCAAAACTTTCCGATACTATGATGATATCATCAAGATACGCAAAGCAGTGTGGACGCACTTCTGGACCGATCAATCGCTGACACACATGCGATAAGCTCCGTTGGGTTTTTTAACCATTACAACGGGGCTTGACACTTCTGAGTTCGACTGTTCGATAAAATCTTCTGCTAAAAGATGATCCACCTCGTCATACATAGCCTTCAGTACTACAGGAGACACCCTATAGTGTCTCTGTTTGACTGGCGGATGTCCCTGGACATCAATTCTATGGCTGACGAGAGTGGTTCTTCCAATTTTCGGCGCCTTCGAGGGTATCACACCGCAACACATTTCGTGTTCCGCGATCTCTTCTGTCCCCATTGTCGCTATGTATCCGTTACCATAGCGGACAATGTGGTCGATGCCCGGACGTCTTGCCACATACCACGAATCCCTAAAGCCATTTTGAATGAGACCGATTTTCCTCCTGAAATCCCACCCCAAAATGCAATCAGGTGTAACCTCGCTTGCTACACGGAAAGCAACTTTTTGTTTTACACCGTCCAGCTCCACTGGGAAGACATGCGACCTAAGACCGTCGATGTAGGGCCATTATGTGTGCCAAATGATCGAGATGACCCCCCATCAATGAGTGCAATTATCTCTTCTGACCCAATTTTGATTTTTGCAAACATTCGCGCAGCCTTATCCTCTACTTCAATTTCGCCGCACAACGGAATTTCTTCGGCGGCCGGATTAATTGTCAGGATACCGTCCCGAGCTGCCTCCTCCTCCTGAGTCTCCAAGGAGTCTATGTCTCTACTGCAGCCCGAAACGGCTCCCCCTTCTCCCCGAAATACCACCGGGGGTAAATTAGAGCGACTTGAAGCAAAATCTGGTGGGTCATCCAACTTAATGATTTTGACCGGTTCCTCAGTCTTCGTTTTTACCCCGAGTACGCGGTCCAATCTCGAGACCTCGTGTTTTTAGATGAACTGTCCACCCTGAACAATAACATTATCACAGGTTTTGGAGAACGACGGGGCTATTATTCTAATCAAGGGTTTTGGAGCGGACGAAGTTTCTACATTCACTTTAAGTGTGCCCTCGTTTAACTCGGGAGGAACCAGGGGACTTGACTTTTCCTCCCCTCCTCATTCCCCTTAGCCTTACATTTTGGGCATTCTCTTTTTACAACACCGTCGGCCCCGCAACCAAAGCAGAACAGACATTTCTTTTCCTTACAGAAACGAAATACGTGACCTAACTTCAGGCAGGTAAAACATCTTATACATTCACTCAACCCCTCTGGTCTAGTGTTGCTATTGCTACTCCCTCAATTATTCCTATCGGTTTGTTTCGGTACTGCTTTTGATCCACCCGACTCGGTACTATTTGGACACGTTTTTGAATCTTTGATCTGGTTCATCAAATCTGCGACAATGCCTCATAATCTGGTAACACTTGTGCTGTCTTTGATATCTCTATCATTTCTTAATAAAGATTCTACGGATTTGATTTGCTTTTTCAGATCTTCGATATCAGGGTCCCTTTTTGTTTCGTTAGTAGTAATAGCTGCTACTGGAATTTCGCTTTGTTTCTTTTCGTTACCCCTAACCGTTTCATTCTTATTCGGTCGGTACGCATATTCTGGCAGAAATGACTCTTCCGGTCTCGGTGGTAACGCGTCCTCGTCTTCTCTAGCGACTAACCGTTCGTAATCCTGCGCCTAATCGCGTACCTAATTTGATAACGCATATTACGGTAGGCCCTATCTAATTGCTCTTCAAGAGGAATAGGGCGTGGGTAGAGACGGTAGAAGCCCATCATATACGTGAGGTAGTCTACACTAGACTCCTCTGGGCCTTGTCTACGTGTGATTATTTGCTCTTCTAATCGTCTCTGATAATTGATATCGCCAAATCTTATACAGAAATCATAATTAAACTGTACCCAAGATCTCCACAAATGTCTGTTATGCCGAAACCAGACTAACGCGATTCCGTCGAGAAGGAAAGGCATAGCCAATAAAACATCCTTCTGGTTCAATGAATCAACAGCCCTACCCTCTCCTATCCTGTCTAAAAACGTAATAACGCTTGTTTCGCCATGACCGGTAAAAGTAACATTCCATTGCCTCGCAATTTGTGATAGGCTCTTGCCACCTTCACGATATGGTTGATCTACGCTCCTATTGTACGGCTGATCTATACACCTACCGTACGGCTGATCTACGACCCTATTATACGTCTGATCTGCGCCCCTACTGTACGGATGCTGAATAAAGTTTTGCCTACAATCATTGTTTAGTTCACCCTTATATCCCGCCCTACCAAAGCGGGCTTGATTGCTCGGCATGGTACCTAGGTTTGTTATGTAGTTACTTTGTTGCCACCCTGCAAAAATCGGTTCCAATAACTCTTGTTTCTGTGATTGGAAATTCCGTAAACCGGCATAAGTTTCGTTCTGTTTTTCATAACATACGGCGCCAGTATGTGGATTATAATTTTCTACTGGAGGGTTCGAATTTTGAAAATTCATTGGATACGCATTCTGTGGATGTGTAACACTCGCTGAATAACCTGTCCTAATATGCGGAACTGCTGACGAAAAATTCGGGTCAACCTGTGGGTATCCATACCTATAGGCTGACCGAACTACAGTATCCCCTATCTGAGGGTTAGTTGAGTCTTGTGTCCCTCCTCCAGTTTTTAAACCCTCTGAATACCCATAATCTAGAGCCCCATCTATGTTACCAAATGTCATGGACGAGAGGGGGAGTCGCATCCCAAACGACGTCGCACCAATCCCTGCTCTCCCTATCAGATCGACATTTGTCTGAGCTAAATAATTATTTGTAGAATTAAATCTGTTTTCCATACTCCCTGAGGATATATACGTATTTGCCCCTGAAAAATCAACAGAGCGCTGAACTTCCGATCCATGCATAGCAATAGTAGGCCGCGCTTCGGCTTGGAAGTTAAAATGAGGAGTTGATTCCGTATCAACCGCATTTTTTGTCCGTAATTCTGCTTATAGTTGCTGTACTTGTGTTAGTAGTACACGTCACAGTCGAAGTAAAGTAGATATTAGGTCCCTATCCTGCGCATCGCTAGTTTCCGAAGGTTCATGCCTAGACTCTAAAATGGAAGACTGCTGGTGGGTTAAACCCGGTGAGGATATGCTCTGCCTGACTGATAAAGGTTCAATACCGCTCGTGTTGCTGAAAGTATCATCATTCGCTATCGATGAGTCCAGGGGAATTCTACGCCGCCCTGTCTGAAAGGTGACCTGTTTTGACGTGTCTTCATCTTCCGCTCTCCACCTGGCTTCCTCTACGAACCTTTGGAAGTACCGGATAGCCTTATCCATTACTATATCCCGTGTTCCTGTATCATTGACAAAGTGAGCGTTCAATATTCCTCGGATTCTATCTGTGCTAAGACTTGTTAGCCAACTAAAATCTTGTTCCCCAACCATCATTGCGGATTAAAAAAATAATAAACGCAAAAAGGAATCGATAAACTAATTCGGAGAGTAATTCAATTTCGAAAATAATTCTATTTAGTTCACTTTAGTTTCAATCCGCAGAAAGAAACAAAAAAATTGTTTCAATGTTAAACCGAAATTCAATTAATTAATTTAATTAGTTAATCATCTTTGAGTCCAGCTCAATCAATTTGAAATTTTGAATGAAAAATATATTTGGCTATCTTTTCAGATAACTTTTACTTCTGTTTCAAAAAAACACGTATGAAATCGACAAAAATTACAGCACTGACGTACACGGGAAAAAAATTCTGATAAAATTTTCCATTGAAAAAAAAAGAACAAAACTGATTTTACTCATCACGCAACATCGAGCAAAAGTTTCGTCTTGACTTACTGCAACCTCGTACACGCACCTAAACCTGTCAAACTTTTACGCACACGAGAGAAGACCAAAATACACTAGCCGACCTATCACCCCGATAAAAATGAAAGATTTGAAAAAAAATTAATTATATTTTCAAAAAAACGTCTGGGTGAATACGAATATTTACTTTTAGATATTATGAATGCAAAAAAAACATTCAAATGCAATACCGAGAGACGACGAATTTTTCGTTCCGCTCGCCTGTCACATTCGCGACTAGTGGTGTATTCGTGTGTAGTAGTCTAGTAGTGTACCGTGCCACAGCTGTTTCAAACGGAGCTCCCGTTAACGGAAAACTCCGAACACATCCGAATCTTAACGAACTCCGTGGCCTGCCGCCCTGTTATCGGCCGGTGCTTGAATCCCCCGTAACGGAAAAATTGCACTTGCGGTAATTTAACACAGGGACGCAGCCAAGGCACTTTTCGCGCGTTTTTCACAAACCGCACCACAAACGCGAAAATTCATTACGCACAACGAGATAAATATGCACATTTTCAAATAAAATTCAGATCATGGTCAATACAATAGCATAAATATCAACAAATAAAAAAACATTCATATAAAATTCAGCATAATAGCATCAATAGTGTATAACTAAACAGGTTAAAATAAAATAAATCAACCACCAATCATTCCAAATCAATTCATGCATATTCATAGTAAAACATTCCCTCCATGAAAAAAATCCTTCAAATCTTCATTTATTTTAAATATTTTTGCCCTCAGAACGGTTGGGCGCCACTTGTAGCGTGGTTTATTCCCAACTGAGCCTCGCTATCTTTCAAAAGTAATAAAGAAGGGTATCCATTATGAAAAGATCGACAACCATTAATTTTTCCTGTTATGAGGCTTTAAAAGGATTAAACTTTAGCGCCAGGTATTTAAAAAAAAAAAAATAAATAGAACACCGCCTCAACACAAAGTAAAATCAGTGGGATCGGCTTGGCTCCAAATTCGGTAGAGTGGCGTGGGCGAAGACCTGTAAATCTTATCCATGCAACATGGAGGGATTTTTGTCGCGTAAGACGATATAAATAAAACAATAAATTTCAGAAATAAAATAGAGTAAGTATATTCAAAAACAAAGAAGGATTCTTGTCAAATTCCCTTGAGACAAAAGGGTACACACTATACCATCAGGAGAAAAATTCCAATAGAACATATCATGCGATACAAAACTACAATTGTACTATTCATTGAAATTTCTATCAATAGACAAAACATATCCACAAAACAAATCCTTAAACCGGACGACCGAAAATTAGCTAACCTATAAAGGAAAACCTTACGTCGCGTCAGTCGGCCATGGGGCAAATTCAATTATTTTCACCATTCATATTTCACAAAAATAATTTGGCCATCTTACCTCTTATAAAACAAACAGCGTAAATAATTTAATCTTTCCAAAATTTCCGATTAGGAATGCTCAATCCGTATAAATTTCCAATAGTTTTCCTTTATGATATCAGCGGCATAGGCCGTATAAATAAATTTTTTATTGACATACAGTCCAGTTCGAAAGTCTGACTAAGAGTAACGAAAAGTCTTGATGCGTTTAACCGGCAAGCTCAAACCACGCAAGGGAGGGTTGCGCAGACGGCTCACTTAGCGTTTCTGCGTCGCGTTGACCGTACCGATTCGCGCCTTTAGGGAGTTTTATTTTACCTTCAGTATTCACGCGCTCGCTGATACGGAACGGGAACTTCCGTCCGCGCTTTTCGGCGTCTATCGGCTGCTAGAGTATGCTGGGTGCGTTGACCAATGGACTGCGCTGAAATCGCCATGTTGAAAGTTTGCAGTCGCGGGAATTTTGAAGGCGGGAATCACATCCGCGCTTCTCCCACGCTACCTTTGAGAAATACCTTTGAGAAATAGGTTTTCCTTGAGAACTTCCTCCATACCTCTCGCCGATTTTCCATATAACATAAAAAAAATCCCAAAAAAAATAAATAATAGAAAGAATGCTCGACTTGTCCCAAGAGAATTTGACTTTCTAGACTATTGAGTTTTTGTCGTATAAAATAAACAATAAAGCCAGAATACTAGTTTGAAAACCGACAATAAAAGCGATGTCCTAACCTATTTACATCTAGTCAGACCTCGTATTTTTGATGGGCATTCGCGAAAAGAAGAGAAGCTGCTTACAATTAAAAGCAACAGAAAACAAACAAGTATTTTGCAGCATGAAAACTGTAACATAACAATGGATCCTCGGTAGAACAAGTTAAGTCAAAACTGAAATTTGAAACTGTATAATCTGTCAACGCGTAAAGCCCCGCCTGGCATCCCAATTAATGAGAGATCTTCCAGCTGATCGAGTAACTCAAGCGCGGCCGTTCACTTCTTCAGGTCTGGACAACGCTAGACCTATCCAGATACGTATGACATAGGGCCGTGGCCATCGCTCTTACGAGGAATATATTGCCTTTTTTGTTTGTTTCGCGACTCATGCCGCTCATCTGGAAGTCGCAAGTGACTTAACCACGGCTACGTTCCTGGCTGCGTATCGACGGTTTGTTGGTGGTCGTGGTGACTGCCGCAAGTTGTACAGCGACAATGGCACAACCTTCCAGGGAACCGCCCGAGAACTCAAGAGAATGTTTAATGCTTCTTCTGTATTTTATAAGGAGGTTGCCACTATTTTTGCTAACAACGTGACTGACTGGATCTTCATCCCCCCGAACTCGCCTCATTGTGGTTGTATATGGGAAGCTGGTGTTAAATCCACTAAACACTACCTGAAAAGAGTCATTGGAGATCATACACTCACTTTTGATGAGCTATCGATTTTGCTGGTGGAAATAGAAGCTTGACCGAACTCACGGCCCCTGTGCCCTTTGACAAACGATCTCGATGACCTAACGGTGTTAACCCCAGCTCATTTTTTGATTGCCAGCAATATGAGCCTCCTTCCTGACGCTGAAATTCCTGAAATACCTGAGAACCGCCTGAGTCGTTTCCAATTTCTTCAACGTATCCGTGAGGTTTTTTGGAAACGCTGGCCACTGGAATACCTCCAACACCTTCAGGAGCGTAATAAATGGCGCAATCGATCCGAAAACTTCGCTGTGCGTCAGTTGGTCCTTGTTAAGGATGAACAATATCCACCCTCAAGGTGGTCTTTGGGACGCGTTGTTGAGGTTCATCCTGGCCCTGATAATATTTTAATGGTGACTAGCGTAAAAACGGCCACTAATACACTACGTCGTCAGGTCGCCAATCTCTGTCCTTTCTCTCTACCCTCACCAAGTGCTGCTACTTCATAGCCAGGCTGGGCGGATCGCTAGGCTGTATCCTTATGCACTAACCATTGTTATAGCGTATATCTAACATTTAATCTGTAGTTTATATTTTCGTCCTGCGGACGAAGGCGGGGGGGGGGGATGTTTGACTGCTTTTTATTGTCATCTGAAATTGTGAAGAGTTGGACTTAGTTTGCTTTTCTGTTGGTAATTGAGTCATTTTCGAAAAAGGGGCTGCAGCTGAAAATAAAACGTTGGGCTCTGCGCTTAGCTCGAGGGTCAGCGCCGAGCAGGTGGAATAGAACCTTTTCGCACGACTTCATATGTAATTAAGTAAGGAATTTGTTTTCACTTTTATAATTATCATTTTCTTAGAGGTTCAGTTGAGTTAAGTCTTCGTTGTGAGAGGTTCCATTTTGTGGGTGTGAACGAGTTTCGTATTGGATTATGTCTGCTTGCCATTGTGTGGATTGGATTCAATCTGTTTGCCATTGTGTGGATTGGATTCTATCTGTTTGCCATTGTGTGGATTGGATTCTATCTGTTTGCCGTTGTGTGGATGAATGTGTGGCGGACTGTTTGTCATTCCAATGTTTATACATTCAATCTTAAGGTCTGTAATTTCTGTCTTATTTTTGTGATCGCTATTTGATTCTCGGATTTTTCCTCCACTCTTCAGGTGGAGGTTTTTTATGCCATAGAATGAACTTTGTCCATTGCAAATAACATTTGGCTGTGGTTATTTCAACCCCAATACACTCCACTAGCAATTGACTGACTGATCAACGCTCAAACAATATCTTTAAGGAACATAAAAGTATAAGCTTCTAGCATTATGTCCTTATACGACTGAAGAAACTAATTTATCGATTCACTCTCTGATCAAATATATGATATTCTGAAGACATGGATGCGCATTTGGAACTGTGTGTTGCCGGGTCGAGATTTAGGCACTACTTCAAACCTATAACTTCTACCTTAGTAGTCGCTAGCGCAGCAAAGTAGGTCCAAAATAAGCAGCGATTTCAAGTCAATTCAGACCCTACTATGACGCTGAAAATGTCCAGAACCGGCCGTTTTCCTCGTTTAGCGTCAAAGCAAGGTCTAAATTAGAACCTAAATTAGTGCTCCAGGCCCTACCCTACATTGACGCTCCAGATCCTACAATAACAATAATAATTATAATGATAATAATAATCATGAATTCGTCAATGCCGTGGCGTTTCTATACCGTGCCGTAGACAGGGCCGCAGAGGAGCTTGGCCTTCCATTTGATTCCAGCGACAATAAAAAAGGCCTAGCATCACTAACACCTTTGGTGCTCAAAATTCGTACACAGGAAGCAGAACATACGCTTTTACTAAGACAACATGCTGACAAGCCTCTTCATGGTAAATTCTACGGCATCATACGTAGAGAAGAGCTCTCGATGGGTCTGACCAACATGTTTCTCAAGTCTGCTGGATTGAGATCGGAGACCGAGGGATTTCTTTTTGCCTGTCAAGACGGCGTCATAGACACCTTAGTTTACCGCGAGCGCATAATGAATATACCTGTACGCGATACCAACTGCCGAGCGTGCAAGCTAGAGCCCGAAACACTTGGACATGTTCTCTGTGCATGCTCTAAATATG
>CAKNXH010063135.1:82675-115906 GCA_932178445.1 Andricus quercusramuli
ATACGCCCAGGGGGAGCTCGAGTCAGTTGTGGAAAATGATCAATGTATGATCTACTGGAATTTCTCATGCTCCACCACTCAACGTATCAGTGCTACGAAGCCTGATATTCTCCTCCAAAATCTAAAGAACAAAATCATTTACGTGATTGAATTCTAGGCACCAGCCGATGGTAATATCACGGCAAAGGAGGAAGAAAAACGGGCGAAATATCAAGCACTTATTTTCGAGCTGAGCAGGCTGTACCAAGGCTACAAAGTCCATCTTGCAGTTCTCATAATCGGCTGTCTTGGAGGCATGAAAGCTTCATTTAATAGCCAACTTAACAAGATTCCGGTTTGCCAGCGTCAGGCTCATTCCATCGCGGAACGGATGCAAAAGGCTGTTATTCCGGGATCACTTCATCTGGTCCGTCAACAATGTTCCTCATAACATTCTACAAAGAGTGGTAGCTCGCGTAAGGTCATCCGCGGCTAAAGACCTGACTCCAAGGAGCAGCGTTGCCCGATGTTGTCTCGCGTAAATTTGCCGATCCTGCTTAACTTCTAGGACAGAAGGAGCAGAAGCGGATGGCGTACGCGTTCCAGTTGCGTCGGGATTGGTGGCTTCAAGAAACCATGATCGTAGCTTTCGGAGCCTACAACTTATCTCATTTAAATAATCGCGTAATTTCGGTAATGGTTATAAATTTTTATTTCGAGTTCCTTTGTCTGCAGAAATACTTTTACTATCAACTGTACCTCAGGAACTTAATATTGAAACAAAACTAATGAAATATACAATTGTTTGTTTGTAGTGTTTTTTAATATAATTTGAAAACTTATTCGCCAAATATCGTTGACGTTAACTTCAGTTTAGTAGAAAGATTCTTTAAGAGAATGAAACCGATTTGGGTTGAAATTACAGACTAGTCCGACAATTTTTTATTAAATTTTTTCGTCCGTAACCTCCAAATTTCGTTGTCTTTCGTAAGTCGAAAATCTGATTTACATTCTTTTCTGACTACTTGGGACGATAGCATTCGATAACGTAAGGCTCAAATGGAAACTAGATAGATAGATAAACGATTATTTTTCAGCCTGCTGGCCTCAAAAAATTGCCAACCTCTGTTTTCGCTCTAATACCTACTACTTATCTACTATTTAAAATATTAACATGTTACTTATATCTACTTTCTCTCCTATTTACCATCTTTCCGTCTCCATTCCTCTTCCTCCTTCCTTCTCTTCATCTTCGTCTTACCCAACGCTCCCTTCACCCATGCTACTGCCTTTTTTTCCCCCTTTTTCATGCAACAATACCTCCATGCTTATCTCACTTCTTTCTACCTCCACGCACTCCTCCAACCAGTGCTCCACTCTTGCATCCCCCTTTCCACACAGTTCACACATCCTCTCCTCCCGTGAGAGCCAGAACCTATTGAAACCCTCCATGCACCCACACCTCATCCTCGCTATAAGCTCCTGACTTCCTTTCTCTCCTTTCTCACATTAATATTGCAATTTTTGGAAAGAATCCTTTTCTTTTTGCTTACAGATCCTTTATTACTGCTAACATCGAGAAACTGACCGATTCACATAGTCACAAACCAATTCAGTTTTTAAAATCTTAACCTGCAAATGACAGTTACGCAATTCACGAAGTCGCCTTTTCAATGGGTTCTTGTTTCCTGGGTGTAGCTTCTAAATATTCAAGGTAGGGCCTGTAGGCGCAAATGGAGTGAAAGGAGGTTCTAATGTTTCATTCTCTAGGAGTAAAGACCTCAAAGTAGGGGCTACAGGCTGAAATCGCGTCAAAGCAGGTTCTAATGAGGAGCTGCAGGTTCAAATTATGGTCCAAATTTCGACTCGGTCGCACTTTCGCGTTGATGTTTGATTTAAAAGAGTGATTGCGTGTAGTGATTGGACAAACAGAAAGCGATAAGATGCCGTACATTACGATTATATTATTACAAATTACCGATTAATTAACCACTTCACCTGAGCGTCACTACGTGTTAACACAAGCTTCCAACCAATGTGACTGTACATTGTGCACAAATAGATATGTAGAAGACAGTCAACGAATTCTTCAACACCTTATAAATCAGTTATTTGTTTCTCTGCTGGAGAGTTATTGTATTTCGAATCTTTTGGAATCCTGAGGACTTTTTATAAAAATTGAATGCTTGTCTAAAACTTTGTCAAAATCTGCGGAATAAGAATTCGAGAACTGATGTTCTTAGACTGTGTTCCAATAATTCGTTAAATTTTTTCACTTCTTCGATAATGCCGGCGATTCTTTAATGAAAATTGGATGAGATCCTAAAAAAAACGTGGCCTATCCTAGAATGCCACTGTTAGAAATATTCGGAAAATTCCGACGCATTTAAGGTACTAAAGTAACTACAATTTACGAAATGAGGTAAAACGAAATTCAGTAACTTTTATAGCAAATTTACCAAATTTTTATCAAACTTCAGAAACGGTATCTGAAAATTACAAATAGTTTCTTAAAATTCCTAAGCGGTAACAGAAATATGAGGTATCGTAAATGAAAAAAGTGCGCAGTTGCATGCGCACTGGTTGCGTCTCATTGCGAGACAAAACATGGTGGTTCAGTGGCAATCGGCGGCTACAAAGTGCAAAATGAAGTGGGATAATTCCATATTTAAAAGGATTCGATCCAGATTTCAGTTGGATTGTGAGTCCGCTTTTTATGTAAAATGACGCCCTCCTGGGCAGATAGGTTAAGTCTGTAGTTTTTAATCGTTCTATATCTTATTGCTCTCATTCATTAATTCACAACGTAGATCAAGGAACAGATATTTTTAATTAATTAGAATTTGAAATTAATTTTAATATAAATTTGCAGTGTCTATTTGTCTTGAAAATATGAGTTATAGTAAGACTATATACGAGCGAAGTTTGTTTACAAATAACTACCCCAGTCAGAATGGTGACGTCGATCAGACGTATTTATTATGCTCGACAGGTACTTTGTAAATTATTATTTACTGCAATGTAAGTGATTTCATCAAAATTTTTTGCAATTTACATGAATTGAAAATCAGCGTCGAAGTGACGTCAATTCGACGTCATTTCGACCTCTCTCAGGCAAATTTTATGTTCGACACTCTGATGCCTGCATGCGATGTTACATAAAACCTGTGCTAATATCTGAACTATTTTATGACGAAACCTAACCTTTTTTTTTGACATTTTCGCTCATCCAAATACAGCCTAACGTGGATGTGATATTTTACTATCGTGGCTCAATGCAAAATTAATATTGATTCAAAAATTATTTATCGTTGAATCAAATGAAAATTATTTACTTTTAATAACCAAAATATAATGAATGAATTATTCCACATTTTTAAAGTGCCCGACAAACTCCTATGCGAGTTTCTCGCTTACTCTAATTCCTATACGGTCATGCTTCTTGAGGAGCGAGAAATACAGATAACCTACGTTCCGCCGGACTTGCTATTTATGATCCCATTTATGTTTTCATAACTACTGCACTTCTTTTTGTACCTTCGAAGTTATAGTAAATTAGATGTCGAAACGATGAATAATACTAAGTCGATGCGGTCTATAATTCGACGTCAATACGACGTCGAAATGGGCGACATAATATCGTCGAATCGACGAATATATCGACGATTTTTCGACATCAAAAAACGACGTTGATTCGACGTCAAATCGACCATCCGTTTCTGACTGGGTACGTATATATCTATGTTATATGTATAATAAACTCAATGAATCAAATTTAAAAAAACTTCCCATCATAAAAGATGGTCTTTGATCATATATTCGATGCAACGAGTATTAGGGTGGGTCGAAAAAAACAAATTTTAGAAATCGAATTTGGAACTATGTCAGAAAACCGTGTATTGGGACCTTAAAAAAAGCATGAATTATTTGTTGTCGGTTGATTGAGGCCTTCTAAGTGCGCGTTATGAAAATGTTTTTGGAAAAATTATTATTTTCAAAGATTTCGTATTATTGTGTGATTCAATTTTTGTATGTTCTTCGGGGTCTTCATCGTCTCCAAAAATCTGACATTTCTTCAATAAGCGTTCTCTAGGAGACAATTTAGGTTGACTAGACCTCTATTTTCAAAAAACGTGTTGAAAATCTACAGCAAGTATGAGAGAATTATTATTCAACCAATTTGATGCTTTTCTACTCATACAAATAAACTAGAAAAAACTTTGACATGATTCAAAATTTTTAAATCTAAGCACAGGGACTTTTTAAAAACTGAGTATTGTGTTTTTTTCTTCTTCAAATGATCTATTCTCAATCATGTCACATTTTTTTCTAGTGTATTTGTATGAGTAGAAGAGCTTCAAATATCTGAAATAATTCTTTCGACGTTTCTGTAGATTTTAAAAATGATTCTTTCAAACAGGGGTCTACTAAATCTGAATTCTTTCCTAGAGAACATTCATTACCAAACAGTCCGAATTTTCGGACAATAATATCAAATCCACGAAACTTATAATTCTTCCAACACAGTTTCCTAGCGCGCGCTCAGAAGGCCTTAATCAATCGACACCAAATAATTTATACGTTTTTAGGGTCGCAATACACTACTTTTCCACATAGTTCCAAATTCGCTTCCTGAAAATTGTTTTTTTTTTACCCACCCGAAAAAAATTTTCGACCTCTTGAAATTTTCAGTTACAGTAACTGAAAATTCCTAAACTGTAACCGAATTTTCTAAAACCAGTGACTAAAGCGTTATGCAGTTGCAATTGCTGAAATTTCTGTTACAGTTTAGAAAAATTTAGAAACGGTTTCTGCATAAAGCTTTAGTGACGCGTCTCTGAAAATTCCTACAGAAATTTCTAACAGTGATGGGTGACTCGTCAAGTAAAGTTTCGACAACTTATTTTTTCCGTGTAAGATTCGAATTGACTGAAGAAGAGCTCAAGTCAGTGTAATTACTATCTAGCAATAGTTTTCAGTAGATTAGAGTGAAAAAAAATTGTTTTTTATGTTCTAAACAAATTAATGAACAAAAGCCATTTTTTGTGATTCGCCATGATTAGTTGTTTGAAATTCACAGTTTTTATACAGAATAGGGGAGAAATGTATGCCTAATCATGATTATTTAAAAACATCTGCTGCTTGGCAGCATTGTTTATACTATTTTTATAAACAAATACACAGTTTTCGTATGTCACAATGCATAGGCTCAATTTTTTTGCAGAATCGACCAAAAATGTCTTGCTAATAACTTCCTGCTGTCATTTTTTTCAAATGAACAACAACTGGTAATTACTTAAACAATATTTGTGAACAAATTCACATTTATAACATTATTTCATGAAAAGGGCCAATTTTTTCGCGGAAGCGAAGATGTTTGGTAAACGGACTATAAAAACTAGATTTTTCTTCAAAGTGCGCATCCAATATTTTCGAAAAAGTTGTCAAATACTCTTATTCATTAATAAGTAAAAGTCACAAAACGCCATCTCTCTGCAAACAACCGCTGCGGAGATTTACCACTTTAAAAATCAAAAGGGTTCAATTGACCCAGCCCGGTACTTCTAGCGTTAATATTACATTAGTTTTTCTAGTACACTCGTTACCTAAATACCAAACTCAAAAAGGAGCTTCATGAAAAATATGATCTAGAGGTTAAGTTTGAGAGAACTAAAAAAACAATGATAATTAAGTATAATATTACGTTAATTGTATTGTTTCGGTCTTACGATCCATTTACAAAAAATTTAAAAAAGAAATCGATTCAAAATTCCTTTTTATTATGACGTTTCGGCCTCATCTGTGGGCCTTCATCAGAAACAAGCATCTGTTATAAAAGTTCAAATAATTAATAATAATAAAAAATACATACAAATAATACATTGGATGTATAAAAACAAATTTTTACCTTAGAGGCAATACCGTAAAGCAATAACGCAAAGGCAATAACGTAAAGCCTAAGAAGGTTGTAGTGATAGGTGGACAAAATCAATTGGTCTATAACGTTCTGTGAACAATGGGATATTTGAACTACATTTTTCAGAGGTATGGTCAATCTACTCGTCTAGACATTGGAAATTGGATTAATACCCAAAGGAGGTTAGTCCATTTAAAGAAACAACGTACCTTTTTAATAAGGTGTAGAAAAAATTCTCTGATTCCAGCGCATGTACAAAATTGTACGAATAATTATAATTTAAATAATTCACATTATAAACCCTTTGTTAAAGTACAAAATGTCAAACATACTTATCAGAAGAAAATTCTTCGTTGTGAAATTAGCAATATAATCGATAACATTAAATAATTAGGCAATTATTCGAATTATTTAAAATATAGACTAGATAGAAAAATCACAGAAAACTCGATTGTTAACTTTTTGTCAACTTGCTAAAATTAGCGTATATCAGAAAAATTAATTCTTACTCTGATCCCTCTGTAGCTCAATGGTTAGAGCACCTGACCGGAAATCAGTTGATCTGGTGTTCGAATCCCAGCGGAGTGAAAATAGAAGATCTTTATTTCTGAAAAAATTGAAAAATGTATACGTTCAGAAATCTTCAGACACTCGTGTTTCGAAGGATTAAACGATATTTATACATTCATTCAGATAATATGATATATCTTGTGTACGGTGATTAATAATATAATATTGTTCAAATATATAATGCTATCAATAAATATTCAATCTAATGTAATAATCGAAGTCCTAAGCATTATTTTAAAGTATCTTCAAGAGGTTAAAATTAAATTTATCTTCACTGTATTAAGACAATGGAGCTATTAATTGGGGTCGTGATATGGCTGCCGAGTGTCCTAAGAATTCTCAATCGAACAAGGAAGTCCATTTAAATCTAAGCGTGGAACAATTTAAAGATTTAGAGGATGAGGCTGTGATTGACTACGATGAAGAGGAAGAAGAAGATTATGATGAAGAAGAAGCTGCCCCAGTAGCTGAAAAATCAAGGAAGGGGAACAAGAAAACGGGGAAAGCTATACCAGCGCAAGTCAAGGAATCCCTGATCAATGAAGTTTTGATCAGGGAAAATTTGTACAAATTTGGGAATGACGATGAAAAGAAATATATTTATAGGCAAGAGATTTTTAAGCTGTGGGGAGAAGTAGTGAAGGAAATAAATAGCGAAGGTAATCCTGTATACTAATATTACCTAATAAATTGATATTATTAATTTAGGGAGGAATTATTTCGACTTTATAAGAACCTAAGTAACTGTCATATTTAAACCTGAGCTATCTAGAAAAAACATACATAATTTTATGTTAAAATGTACATTGGGCTGGCCCAAAATCACAACTACTGAAATTACGTTCAATTTTATTGTTCTGAAATTATTTGTTTAATTTTATCCTCCAACTCACCGTCCAAAATTGATTGGTATTAGGCCTCTGGGAATTGAAAGTAATTTTTTTCCCATCAAGTTTTTTTTTAATTGTTAATGATCAACATAAATAAATTTTTCAAACAAATATTAATTATTTCGAGAACTCGTAGGTATACAATATGAGTAATTAACAATAAGCGACACATTTAACCAAATTAAAAAAAATTTGAAATTCAAATATAATTTCTATAAAAATTTATAATCAATCTGGAATAAATTTTTCAAACAATTCGATAATGAGTGACGTAACTATTTAATAATAAGTCAAAAAGTTAACAAAATAATAAAAAACAAGAGTTTCTTACCTCTCTTTAAGAAAAAGTTACAAGTAAATAATAATTCATCGTTTAAACAATTGGCAAAAAAGTTCCTATGAACTTTTGTCTGAAACGAAAACTGGGTATTATATAGAGGTTTTTTAGTGCATATAGGGCTGCGAAAACCTCTATACAAGACCCAGTTTTTGTTTGACACAAAAGTTTTTAGGAACTGTTTTACTACATATTTTATGCATAAGAGCGTACATGAAATAAAAATTTGGTATCGCAAAAAAAACTTCCCGGGAAATCAAAATCTGAGTTTTTAAAAAAGGGCTCGAACGATTTTTTTCATTTATCACTTGAAATATTCAGGCAACATCAAAGATTTAAATCCTGCAGAGAATTTGCATTCAGTAAGAAGTTCAGGTTGAAGTTGGTTGAGGCTCACCGTGTATACACTATAAAGACTATCCAACATTATAAATAATCATGAATTCCTTGAAGAATTATTATTTTATGTAGAATACATTCCTAATGTAACGGTTGCGAAAAATGAGTGGGAAAAGTTACGTAGGTCCTATAGACGCATTTTAACCACCGAAGCAACGTTAAAAAAAAGTGGTTCAGGAAGAAAACGTGCACCAACTCTCGTATTCTACGAGCAAATGTAGTTCTTGCGTGATGGTTTGGCTGGCGAAAGAGAGTTGAAAAATTGAAACTGCATTCTCACAATCTGTTTATTTATATTTTAAAAACATAATTCACTACGTATGGATAATGATTTAAACAAAATATTTGATAACACATTTTATTCTAATCAATAGTTTTCACTCAGTTCTGTCAAACTAAATTCTTGTTTCCTACAAATGATTTTGAACAAAATTAATATTTTGAAAAAAATCAGAACCAGGGGTTGCGCGGTGATTACATAAAATTATAATTCATTGAAATGTATGACAGTATCTGCTCTACAGAACCTTAGTCGATTCATGAAATGGCTAGAATAATTATACAGATAGTGAAACTCCGACCTATTACATAACTGTCTAAAGGTGCTTGCGCAGTTCATGAACTATCTAGACATTTCATAGTGATGTGGTTGATGTTTTCATTAATAGAACGCAGTCCAATGTACCTGATGATATTGATGACAAATTTTTGAACGGTCCAAAACGGCCAGGAGGAAAAAATCCTCAAAGTATAATATTTCTACACATCATTGTAAATTAATTGCATATAAATAATGGCAAGTCGGGTAGGGTTGAGAATAATTTATCCCAGTCCATCTATCTACATGAATATTTTTCTAACCCCTTGTCGATATTAGTTTCAAGATGTCCAGTGCATAAATTTGTCAGAAAAAATGAGAAATTTGTATTTTCTGTGTTATCTCTATTTTTTTGTTTTCAAACTTTTTCTCGGGTGAACCCGGTTTTTTGTCATAGCCACGTACTAAGTCAAGTGACTGCTGAGATCAGGATGTTATAAGTTATTTCAATACGTTGTTTGAAATCATTTACGATGATGTTGTAGGTACAAAATTAGAAGCATGATGTAGTTTGCAGTTTGGCTTTGCCGCTGTTATCCTTACACAGCGGCCGTGAGTGTTGAAGGTGATGCTTTCTTAGAGTTACCATGTATCACGCCATAGGTTCTTAGTCACTTGCTTCCTGATGGTCTAGGAAGTTTCTTACAATGCGACAGGTGTTTAATAAAACCGCCTTTTGCGCTGCCGCTAGTACAATACTGACTCCTAAATGTTCAAGATGTTCAGTGCATCTTGCGTGCACATTGCCTGTAGCCGAAATCACAACATGCATCTGCATGTTTCACATTCCTCCATATTGCCTTAACTTCATGCCTTAGCTCGCTATACTTATGAATCTTGGTTGTATAGGTTGCCTGCAAATTTCGGTTGAGCGGACAAGTAATGTCGATGATGTAGACTCTTCAACCTTTTTTCTCTCGCATCACGATGTCAGGTCGATTGGCTCGGATGTAATGATCCGTCTGGATAGTCACATCCCAATATAAGATTTAATCTTCATTTTCTAAAACTGACATTGGAATGTATCTATAGAAAGGCATCCATTCTGTTAAGAGTCCTAGGTTTAGGGCAAGTTGTTGATGTACAATGCCCGCCACATCATTATGTCTGTGCGTATATTCTCTTTGAGCCATTACGCGACAACCATCAATGATGTGCTCGATGGATTCGTTGGTATCTCCACATAATCGGCACCGTCAACCACGTCTTGATGTGACACGTGTCTGCGATAATTCCTGGTGCTGACAACTCTATCCTGAATCGCAATGACGAATCCTCCCGTTTCTGGATACAGGAGTCCCTTTCTCAGCCAAATATTGAATGCCTCACTATCCACTTCATATTGATCTAGCGTTTTGGGGTGTTCGCTGTGGATGGCTTTCTGTCTCCATTGCGTTTCCAATTCCTCTATAGTTTCTGCCCTGATATTCAAGGCCTCCTCTGAGGACAAATTCAAGGGCGTGTAGTCAAGACCCGCTTTACAGATGGTGTTGTAAAGCGTAACATCACGCTTGCTGTTAAAATAATCTCGCAACTGTGTAACTTGTGACTCACACAGTTTTCTGACATCTACAATGACTCTGCCCCCTCTATGTCGTGGTAGAACTACCCTTTCACTCGCCGAATTACGGTGGTGCATTCGGTGTTTCGTCATTTCTACGCGGATGATTCTGTTTAATCGTTCGAGGTCAGTCTTCGACCATTTGATGAGCCCAAAGGAGTATGTGAGAACAGGGATGGCGTAGGTGTTGATTGCCCTGATCTTGTTTGCCGAGTTAAGAGAACTCTTCAGAACCAATCTGAGTCTTGTAGTGAAGGCAGTCGTTAGGCTTCTCTTAACTATCGTATGCTGAATACCCTTAAATTCAAGAATACCCAAGGTATTTATATGACTCGCCCTCAGCCATTCCCTCGATGTCATTCCCGAAATCGTTCTCTATCTCTGCGGTCCCTAATTCTCCTCTGGTTAAATGCACTGTTCGGCATTTATCTAGTCCAAACTCCATGTTGGTATCATTGGAAAACTGCTTTGTAACATCAATCACTTGCTGCAGTTTCTCGTCCGAACTAGCGTATAGCTTCAGGTCATCCATGTATAGAAGATGGGTCACTTGATGACCATCCTCATTATGATTTAGTCGGAACCCATGAGACATGCTATTTAAAGTTTTGCTCAGTGGGTTCAACGCTAAACAGAACCATAATGCACTGAAGGAGTCTCCTTGGAATATACCCGTCTTAATGCGTATTGATCTAGTTATCCTCGGTTGTCCATGATCAAAATACTTGATTCTTGTACCCCACAGCATCATCGCACGACTTAGGAAGTCAATGATGCGTGGACAAATTTTGTATACTTTTAAGACTTCAAGCAAATAGTCATGTGGTACGGAAGGAAACGCTTGCTTGTAGTCAATGTATGCCATGTGCAAGTTCCTTTGGTGTTTACGAGCTTGCGTCATGGCAACAGCGTCTATGGTGACTAGATCTTTACTGCCTCGGGAGTTTTTACAACATCCTTTTTGTTCTTCTGTAAGGATGTCATTCTCGTCACAGTGAGAATAAACCTTATCTGCTATGATAGCTGTAAGACATTTATATATTGTTGGAAGACAGGCTATCGGTCGAAATTCAGATGGATTATGAGCGTCTGGTTTTTTAGGCAACATATACGTAGTACCCTGCAGCATAAAGCCTGGCATCAGATCTGGATGTTCGATGATCTTCTGAAAACACCGTGCCAACGCAGGATGAACACTAGTCAGGTACTTATACCAGAAATTGTGCACCATGTCCGGACCTGGAGCTTTCCAGTTACATGCTTTTTTCAAAACCGCTGAAAGATCTAAAGCTGTGATGTTCGTCAGCTCCATTTCAGGGTTATCGCTTGCTCTTGCTTTCTCTAGTTGGAACTACACAGTGTCCAAATTGCTTCTGTTAGTTTCTCCCCAAACGTTTGACCAATAGTTAGTCATTTCTTCCAATTGAGGCACTTCGGTGTCTTGCTGGTTATTTTGCTGTACACTCAGTTCACGATAGAACCTTCTTTCGTCCGTCTGAAAGGTTCGATTTTGTTGCCTTCTTGCACTACTTTTCTTGTACCGACGCAGTCTAGCAGTAAGAACATCAAGTCTCTGCCGCTGGGAGTCTATAATCTCATCCAATATTGCTGGTGTCAATGTCTCGATGTACCGAGGGTGGATGGTTTTAAGAACATGGTGTATCAACTTTTTGGTTCGATTTCCTTTTTTATATTGAGTCAGTCGACCCAATTTGCACCTTACTTTGCTGACATCCATATCCAACCTGATCTTCCATGGCGGATCTCGCTCCTGTCTTCGGGCGAAGACTGCATTTATAGGCCTAGTTCTGCGGCCCAACGTTCTAACGGTTGCCACAGCTGCACAGTATACAAGAGTTTGCACCTCTAACGCATTTTGTGTTGCGTTCAAATGCATAGGTAAAACCTTGCTGTTTAGGTGTTCTATTAGTGCACGCAGATCATATGTGATGTTCATCTTGGGCAGTGAATGCCTTTGTGTTGGTTCTACATGTCTGAACTCTAGTAGAGCATGACCAAAATTCCTTTCAAGGTGCTGTAGATTTTCTGGGACTTCGCTGTTTATATCATCGTTTAGGATATCCGGATGTGGTTCTAGTCCATCCGGTACTTGATGTTCATTATCCCTAGCACCTATGTCTTCAGCTGCAATCAAGTTTACGTTTTCCACATCTTCCAATGGAAGTTCATCAATAGGAAGCTGCTGTTCCACTTCCATTTCGATGGCAGCTATTTCAACAGCCGAAAGCAATTTGTTTACAGATATCGAGCGTCTTTGATCTGCTAGATTCTGCTCATTTATTTTTGTAGCTAGCCCTGAGTACTTAAGTAAGAAGAGACGATGATGTTCTCTCCTTACACTTTGCCCACTTTTCTTTGCCAAAAAATAAAAGCGCATCACGTCTCTGTTCATATGGTATGTCCATTTTAATCGCTTCCTTGGTTGTTGAACTTCGGCTTCTGGCACTGGTTGTATTAGGCCATCTACCTCCGGAGGATGTGGTGGTGCTGGATCATCACCAGGTTGAGGAAGAACATCAATTGCCACTGCTTGTTCGTGTGACGCGGCTTCCTCTAACTGCTGTTCATTGCCGTTGTTCTTCCACTCCAAATCAACCTGCTGTTTAATCTCCATTGCTCGATCTTCTGAGATGAGTAGATTAGTCCTGATGTCCTTCACCTTAGCGATAAGATCTCTCAATGCGACTTTCTCTATTTGAGGATACTTTGCGGCAAATTTCGTTCTTAAATTTCGTCCTTTTTTGCGTGATGTTTCAAACTTCGCACTTTCATAATAGAGACGCATCAATTCCGCATTCATTGTGGTATCCCACTTGATGCTCTCCCACGGTATTTCTGTTAAAGTGGTTGGCTGTAAATAGCTAACGCTAGCCAAAGCATCCTCAGCAGACGCAGTTGATGTTTCACTGCTTACCGTATGTCGCAGATGTTCTTGCTGGCCAGCTGTTTGATTAGTGAGATCTGCCTGACCATCTCGTAGCTCACCATCACCACCGTCCCGCATGCTGTGGCCCCCAGCGGTGGCTCCAGAGGCGCCCCGACGATCCTCGGGTAGCGACAAGCGTTTCAAAATTTTTAAAATACTCTTCATTATCATTTATGGGTTTTGGTGTTCCTCCTAGTCACTTTCCTCTTTGTTTTCTGCCTGTTTGGCATGGGAAACCCTGTCAGTAGCAATGCTACGGCCAACATAGCCTTCAAATTCATGAGAGGAAAGCTCAAGCCCTACCGCGACGACAACGCGAGAACACCTTCGGTAGGGTGGCTCTCCGGCGGGGAATAGAACCCCGGTCTCCCGCGTGACAGGCGGGGATACTGACCACTATACTACCGAAGAGATTAAGACATTAAGACATTGAAGACATTAAAGACATTAAGGATTATTTTTACATTGAGAAGTTGTAGGCTCCGGAAGGTTCGATCATGATTCCTTAAAGAAACCAATCCCAAAGCTACTGGAACGTGTACGTCATCCGCTTCCGCTCCTTCTATCCTGGAAGGTAAGCAAGAGCGGGAAATTTACGCGTGAGAACATCGGGCAACACTGTTCCTTGGAGTCAGGTCTCTAGCCGCGGATGACCTTACGCGGCAGACTAGACAGTTGGAGATGAAGGTTTCACCTCTGGATACTTTTTTAGAGCTACCAATCTTTGTAGAATATTAAGAGGAACAGTGTTGACGGACCAGATGGAGTGATCCCAGAAGAACAGCCTTTTGCATCCGGTTCGCGATGAAATGAGCCTGACGCTGGCAAGCCGGAATCTTGTTGAGTTGGCTGATAAATGAAGCTTTCATACCTCCAAGACAGCCGAGTATGAGAATTATAAGATGGACTTTGTAGCCTTGGTACAGTCTACTCAGCTGGAACAGAAGTGCTTGATATTTCGCCCGTTTTTCTTCCTCCTTTGCCGTGATATTACCATCGGCTGGTGCCGAGAATTCAATCACGTAAATGATCTTTTTTTTCAGATCTTGGAGGACAATATCAGGCTTCGTAGCACTGATACATTGAGTGGTGGAGAATGAGAAATTCCAGTAGATCTTACATTGATCATTTTCCACAACTGACTCGAGCTCCCCCTGGGCGTATGGCAAGACGGGCAATAGATCAACACCATAGAAATGCCTAAGATGGTAATATAAAACTTTTAGAGCTGCATTGTGTCTCTCTATGTACGCGTAGCATGCATATTTAGAGCATGCACAGAGAACATGTCCAAGTGTTTCGGGCTCTTTGCTTGCACGCTCGGCAGTTGATATCGCGTAAAGGTACATTCATTATGCGCTCGCGGTAAACTAAGGTGTCTATGACGCCGTCTTGACAGGCAAAAAGAAATCCCTCGGTCTCCGATCTCAATCCAGCAGACTTGAGAAACATGTTGCACAGACCCATTGAGAGCTCTTCTCTACGTATGATGCCGTAGAACTTACCATGAAGGGGTTTGTCAGCATGTTCTCTTAGCAGGAGCGTATGTTCTGCTTCCTGTATACGACTTTTGAGCACCAGAGGTGTCGCTGGAATTAAATGGGAGGTCAAGCTCCTCTGCGGCCCTATCTGCGGCATGGTATAAAAACACAGCAGCATTGGCGACTTCATGTTGATGTACAAGTCGCATCAGGGAATCCGTGCTTTTTAGAACTGAGCAGGCTGTAGCCAGAACCGTTCTTCGATGAAGACACTCCAAGCTTAGCAAGCCTCTACCCCCTTTATCGCGAGGGAGATATATCCGAGGTACGGAAGATCTAGGATGAAGACTTCGATGTATTGTCATCATCTTGCGTGTGCTTCGATCAAGTTTCTTCAACTCATCGACGTTCCATTTTACTGCACCAAACGTATAGAGCAGTATAGGAACGGCCAGCATATTGGTCGCCTGGATTTTATTCTTTCCAGATAATTCGGAAGCCCAAATTTTTCTGAGCATTTGGCGATACCTTTTTCCAAGGGCCGTTTTTAAATCATGCACATTTTGGGTTTCCGCTTGCGGTATTCCAAGATATGTATATGTTTGTCCAATACCAAGATGTTGAATGGTATTTCCGCCTATGAGTTGAACATCCTGATCGTCACGGGATGATGTAGTTTCTAGTCTTCCTTGGTGTAGGTGGACGCAGGCACACTTGTCCAGTCCGAAGCTCATGCCAATCGCTTTAGAATACCTATTTACCGCATCTACAAGGATGTTAAGGTCCTTTTTTGAGGAAGCAAAGAGTTTAAGGTCGTCCATGTATAAAAGGTGGTTGACCTTATATTCTCTTCTGTTCGGCGGGCCACATAGGTATCCAGAGCTTTTACCTCGAAGCACAATAGATAGAGGCAAGAGGGAGATGCAGAAAAGTATCGGACTTAGAGAGTCTCCTTGAAAGACCCCCGTCTTATATGTGACAAAGCTTGTAGTCACTTGTCTTTTGTCAGATGTTATGACAAATCTTGTCCTCCACAAGATCATAAGCTCTTTTATGCATCTCACTATTTTTGGATGCACCTCCATGCACTCAAGGAGCTTAATAAGTAACTCATGGTTCGTGTTATCGAATGCCTTACGGTAATCAATCCAAGCCATGGACAGATTGCGTCGATACCTGATCGAGTCCTGGGTAATACACCTGTCTATTAACAGGTTCTCCGTGCAACCTGCCAGCCCTCTCTTGCATCCACGTTGTTCGACTATTACACTCCATACCGGCTCGATAGATGTTAATATCCTCTCTTTGAGGATGCCAGTAAATAGCTTGTAGCTGGTGTTTAAACAAGCTATGGGCCTGTAGTTTTTTGGACTTGACAAATCTCCGGTCTTAGGGATCAATACCGTGCGTCCTTCCACTAGCCACTGCGGGATGGGTTGTTCTCCGTTTAAGAAAGTAGTAAATATACGAGCTAGATGTTGGTGCGTAGAAGTAAACTTCTTCCACCAAAAGTTGTTGATTCTATCTGGCCCTGGCGCTGAAAAGTTCTTAGTTCTAGCGATAACTTTCTTCACTTCTTCAGCAGTAATTAGTGGACACTCTTCTTCTGGACCTTGTAACCTTTGCCTTTGGCAAAAGTTACGAAAGAGTGATATATCAGAAGCGTCTTCATTTAGCTGATAAGTATCTCCATATACTTACTTCCAGAACACTTGAATCTCTTCTCGACTAGGCGGATTTTTAACTACACACGACGCTTTATTGAACAGACGGGAAGGATTAATAGAAAAGGTGGAATTTTCTTGAATCCACTTGACTCGCCGTTCAAGGCGCTGTTTCGCTGTTGAAAGACATCTTATTTTTTGCGTCCAGTGCTGCTTGATGGTCGACAGTTTACACTTGTTCAGCGTGTGATTTGCTTTCCTCAAGTTTCGAGCAATTGCCCCAACTTTTGGAGTGAACTTTTTATTTGATGTTATGTAGCTAATCACACACTGAACATTTGATGCATGCCGTCTCGCCGTTTCAATTTTGAACTGAAGCTGTGCAATACGCTCGCGTGTCTTACTCAGACGTACCGAAGTATCGTTACTTCTATCGTCGCTAAGCAGGGAAACCGCCTTCTCGTAAACTGCACAGTTTAGATTCCAGAGGTTAACATCTTCAGGGAGCAAATCGCGGAGAGCAGTATTAGCTTCAGCTAATTTGTCCATCCTGAGGAAGACTTTTTGGTGAATAGATCTCCTACTTCTCATGCTGGCATTACCGGCTATCTGCAAAGGTGGTCTTGCTGGAACGGGTGGAATGTTCGCTGGAGGATGTTGCTCCTCTTCCTGTTGATAAAGAGCTTCATATCCGTTTTTTCGCAAGAAGGATACCTGATCTCTTAAATACTGAGGCGTTTTATGAGCATATTCCGGGTGCATATTGCCCCAACGGTCATGTAACCTCTTCATGAATCCTCTCCGCGCCGGTGAGCTTCTTTGCCAACAGGTAAGAAGGTCCCTCCTTAGTTGCTCCGACCATTTAAATCGATGTTCTCGCATTTGTCCGGGGTCGTTGCCTGGTCGTCGCCTCGGTTCGTTCCTATTGCCACTCCCAACTGAACCATGGCCTCCATCCGAGAGAGGCCTATTGTGGGTGGCAATGCGCGATACTTGTGTCGTAACCGCATAATTCGTTGCATTGGGGAGTTAGCCCAAAGCAACGCGGCAAATTTTATAAAGAAACAATCCATTTTCATACCTATTCATTTAGAAAATGCTTTGCTATCTAATTCACATTGAAGTATATACTAAAACTTACTAGCTTACAGAGAACTGGTAACGCTCAACGCTTAGTTTTGTTGTAAAAGATTTAATTTAACAAATAGAACATTTTCATCATCTTTGCGTGGGAAAAAGTTTTTCCCTATCTTATGTTGATAAACTACAGTTTATTGCTTACACTCAACATTTACCTCTGTGATAAGTAATTGAAATTAACAAATAGAAAATTTGCATATTTTTCGCGGAAATATTTGTTTTCTATCTTATTTGTATCAGAATAGTGTTATACTTACTAAACTGCAGATTTTTGTTCACATTTAACATTTTTCTTTGTTTACAATTCATTGAAGTTAACGAATAGACCATTTTCATCTTTTTTTCACAAAAAAAATTATTCACCGTATCATATTTATCGTTATATTTTTTGTGTTTCATTTTGAATAATCATCAACTTGAAGAGCAAATATTTGATACAAAATTCTTTCCACAATGATGAACTGAACAAAACATTAAATAAAATTAGAATGGCAATAACAATTTAATAGTGCAATTTACTTTTTTTAATACCATGTTTTTCGAGTATACACTATCGGCAATAAGTATGGGACTACCTGCTTCTTGCTAGTTGCATAAAATGATCTGATTTGGATAATAAAACAAATTGAATTTTTAGCTCAAAGTAGGATAAAAGATTTGAAATTTCTGCGTCTAATAATATCACGTTGAAGTATTTTTAACGACTCTTTCAGGAGTATTGCGGAAAAAGTCCAAACACAACAAATTTCTTGGGCTCGTTTTAAAGATAAATTTCTATAGAATTTTAAGAATAAGAATATTAATTTTGGAAAATTTCGTAGCATCTTTTTATACTGTTTTAACAAATATTGAGGTGCAAAATTAAGACGCATATTATGTCATCTGTAAAACGCCCTCCAACACAATCATATCAATGGCTTAGGGCCCAACAACAATAACCACCTATACCTCAACAACAAGAACAACAACTAGAACAACAACAAGAACAACGACAACCGCCCCAACATCAACAGCGACAACAACAGCAACAAAATCAACAGCAACAGCAAGAACCACTACCACTATAAGAGCTGCAACAGCAGCAACAAGGTCGAAGAACAGATTCTGAAATTGTAGGGCGGCTGCATTCAGTAGAATACTGCTATAAGAAGGGTACCAACACAGAATCATCCAAAATTCATTTTAGACTTAATTGCATTTGCTCATGACAAAGAAAAAGAACTTCGAGAATAAAAAACATTTTTAATTTACCACTCACTCAAGTCAAAGCGACTCGTGGAATACCACGTGGTACTTCATGGATTGCTGTCCGTGTACTTATTTAAAAACTACAGTTACACCTGTAGAATGAATTGTTTTTTAATGTACGCAGTGTATCTGAGATAGAAAAATTACCTCAGTTTTTGCCTATCTCTTACAGTTTATAATACATTTACAGATTAAAATTTTCGTTCAAGGTTCTATATGGATTTCGACGTTGACTCTTTCAAAATACCACTCGAATTTTCCACGTGAAATTCCAAGCAAATACTTTTACCTGTAACCCTATTTCATTAGTTAAAAATACGAATTCTGATTATTATAAAATTTATTTGAAACATTATTCATTGTGCTTTGACCTGAAAAATACTAACAACGTTTTATTTATATAATTTGGTCAAAAAACTAAACATTCATTTTCAATAATTATTGTAAGTAATCTTCTACATATTGAAATAACTGTCTAAACACTGGCGTGTTTCAACTGCCACGGCAGCGGATTTATTCTTTCGAAATAATCCGCGAATTCTCCTCGCATGTCCTTGGCTGAGAATACATCATCCACAACCACCTCTGAGACTTCAAGAAACTGTCTACCTGCTCCTGAGGGGGGATAGAAGGCATTTGGATCGTGCTCATCTTCGAAGTCTTCATCACCATTTAGATGCTAGTCTTCCAAAAGCACATTCGATTGATTTACGAGCTCTTCCAAGACGGTAGTTGAAAATAGCTTCAGGAATTGATAATTTTTCACACCCAGGAAAGGGTTTTAAAATTCTGAGGTCTAAAGGGAAAGCAGCATCAGCTACCGCTACAACTGACACATTTACAGAAATCTCGTATAAAGGGCTCGGCAGAGGGAAATTGAGGGTTTGGTTTGCTAGAGGTTTCCCCATGTTGAACTTTTTGAATATTCCGCCACCACTTTGTCTTCCATTAGCTCAAACTTCGACCAGGATAACCGCTGTTTCGCATCGCACATCGCCATTGAAACTATACTAAGGACTTCCTTTGTAGTTGCGAAAGGATGAACCAGATTTTGCCGGAGCCTACAGATATATAGTAAAAAATGAGATATTTCAAAAATTGCACTATATATATAAATACTTTCAATTTATTTTTACTCATTATGGCCAACGGCCATACCACGCTGAAAAAACCAGTTCTCGTTAGATCACTGAAGTTAAGCACTATTGGGCGCGGTTAGTACTTGGATGGGTCATCGTCCGGGAATACTACTAACTACGTGCTGTTGGCATGTCGTGGGTGTGGTGAGCCCACACTTGTAGTTATTTACTACAAGAAACTATCCACCTAGAAACACTACCCGAATCGGGTAGTGTCACGCCTACCCCGAATAAAGAGAAATGGCTTAATGGTATACATTAACTTCAATCATTCTTATTAGAATCTTAGAAATTTTCCTGCGATTTAGTTAGATCAAATGCATTTCAGTCATTGACGTATATCCACGTCAATATTTTGCTATCTCTCGGTCAATGTGAATTATCATCTATCTCTTTCAATCTGCTCTTCTTTATCTCATTCTATTGTACTTTTATGAACGTCAGACTTTTACTATCCCTTTGTTTTAAATTTAAATTTTACAATGAATCCCAAAAATTACTTTGTTACAATTAATGTAACAGAATTTATGAAAAAAATCGTTAAGAATTACTTTTGGGGGTTTCAAATATGTTTTTTCATTGCAAACTTGTTGATTATTTTTAAGGAACAAAAGTTCGTTAGAATTCGCCATGTTTAATTATTTCTAACTTTGTTACAATTAACGTAACAGAATTTATGAAAAGAATCTCAAAGAATTATCAAATATATTCTCAAATATATATTATATTATCAAATATAGATTGGTCTTCAGTTTACAGGTGTAATGATCCACATACTGCATGTGACTGTCTCTATGATATCTTGTACGCAATTTTTGACAAGTATGTTCCACGGTATTCAAAAATATCTAACCCTAAATTTCCTTGCTGGTACACGAAAAATAAAATACAAGATCTTTCATCTAAACTGAAGCTACATAAGAAGTATAATAAGTATAAGAACCCGACCATTCTACGCAAATATCAGATTATTAGAGCAAATATTGATCAACAAATAAAAACTGCGCACAAGAATTATATGTTTAAAATCAAAAATGATCTGATAGCTAACCCTTCGGGTTTATGGGCTTATTATAATAATATGAAAAAAGCATCTAGAATACCGGGCACAGTATCCTATCTAGATTCTCAGTTTGAGGAACAACAACAAATTGTCAATATCTTTGCAAACTACTTCGAAAGTGTCTTGAGACCACCTCGCGGTTTAGGTAACCAAGACTTATCACGAGATAATATATCACTTATGGATGACACATTGCACTTTTCCAATAGTGAAGTACTGAACGCATTAAAATCTCTTCGTCCAAAGAGGACTGCGGGTATCGAATCTGTTCCAGGATTTGTACTAAAGGATTGTTCCATGATTTTTGCCTCACCCTTAACAGCAATCTTTAACCATGCACTCTACCGTGGAGAGTTCCCAATAAACTGGAAATCTGTTGGGGTGTGCCCGATATTCAAACATAATGGTAGCAATACTGATGTGTCAAATTATAGACCGATTTCTATATTGAGTGCATTTTCTAAGGTCTTTGAAATCTGTATATACAATGAAGTATGGAAACATTTTAAACCATTGGTTTCTGATTCTCAACATGGTTCTATCCCGAAAAGATCAACCGTCACAAATCTGACCACATTCACGCAAATTATAACAACACTCTTGAAACAATATGATCAAGTTGATGTAGTATATATAGATATCTCAAAGGCTTTTGACGTAATTGATCATAACATTCTCATGTCTAAGCTTCAAAACATGAGTCTACCTGATAAATTACTTGCTCTCTTGAAATCATACATTAGTAATAGACAGAATTATGTACAATATGGTGGATACTCGTCAGAAGCATATTATCCGACGTCTGGAGTCCCACAAGGATCAAACTTGGGTCCACTTTTGTTTATAATATACATGAATGATGTCAATCAAGTATTATCGGAATATCACCTTCTTTACGAAGACGATACCAAGATTTTCCTGCCAATATCGAGAATTAAAGATTGTTATGCATTGAATAATAACGTAATGAAGTTTTATAACTGGTGTAAAGATAACTTACTTACTCTTAATACATCTAAATGCAGCATAATATTTCTTCATCGAAAAGGAAATCCGATAATACAGGACTATGTAATAAATAACATTAGCTTGAAAAGGGTTTTTGTTGTTCTTGACCTTGGACTAATCTTTGATGTGAGGCTAACATTTGAAGACCAGTTAAACGCATTGATAAAAAGTGCGAATAAAACCTTAGGATTTTTGATGCGAAAGTGTAGAAATTTTAACTTAGTAACTCCAATAAAAATACTCTTTAACTCACTAGTTCGCTCTAAACTAGAATACGCATCGATAGCTTGGTCTGCAACATATATAAAGCACAAGGAAATCATAGAAAAGCCAGTTATTGCGCAGATTTAATGTATGGTCTTTGGAAGATAGAAGAACTTTAGCGTCTATACTATTTCTTTTCAAGATAATTCAATTTTATATTTATTGTCCATATTTGCTTTCTATACTACCATTCTCTGTACCTCAATATCAGACAAGACTGCAAACACTTTTCTATCTTCCCATGCCTTCATCAAACTTAGAACTGAGAACGCCTCTCTATCAGTTATGTAACAATGTAAATCTAATGTATACGAATACAATTGATATTGATCCATTCAACGCATAACTGTTAAATTTCACGCAAAAAGCTAAAGAATATGTATTAGGAATGTAAGACCGATTGGATCGACATAACATGCGCTTGAAATAAAACTATGTTTTTGTACATGTAGCCCTGTAAATGGTCCTGGACTGTAGGGCTTAAGATTCTAAATGAATAAATAAATAAATAAGAATTACTTTTAGGGGTTTGTTGAAAGATGTACGAGTATTCAGTTTTTTCCGCGCTCCTTTCTGGTGCGAGACGGCCGAAAGCCGACGTTGCGATCTGATGTCGAGAACAACTGGAAGAGAGAAGGAAGTCCAGTAGTGATACAGCTCGCTAGTGGATCAGACGCTCCGAGCCTCAGCGCGCAGTTACCATTTATAAGCCCAGTGTAAACTAGTGTTCAATTAGTATTCAGTGTGAACTAGTCCAGTGTGAATTAGTGTAAACGATTTGATTTCTAATAACAAGTTGTGAGCAATAAATACAAGTGAAACAAATAAGTGACTCTCTTCCTTCACGAGGCTGTCCTGCTAAATACCATCAGAACTGAAACATATGGTCCTTCCGAGCCGAATAATCAAACCACGATGAAAAATGGAAGAACAAAGGTGCATAAATGAATGAATGGATGCTTATATGTATATGTGTGCTTACATGTATATTCTTAGGTTGAATCTGTGTGGTTTCGCCTGAGTGACCTTGTGTCTGCGCATCCCCTTGTTTGTGCACGGGTGCTTCTGTACTTTCTAAATTTTTCGTGATGCATTTCAATAGGGCTAGATGCATGTGCAGGTTTTGATAAGATTTTAATTCCTTCCTTCATTATGCTATTCAGGCGCGATAATTTACCTTAATTATCTCACTATCTCTATTTATTCGTTCTCATATCAAACCCTCCCAACTTTCTAAATCTCTTTTGCGTGTTCAAGGTCGTACTTGACCTGCTCTTTCTTTGTCTTTATACTAATGTGAGGTTTTGGGATCTCCTCCTTTTCTTTGTGAGACTTCATGAGGGATAACAAGTGAAAGAAAGTTCGGCAAAAATATACAATAAATTATTGCAAGACACAGTCACGTACGTACGCGAGGCGCATCGCATCACTCGCCCTCAACGTAGTAACTGTCCAGCATGACTTTAAATATGTTTCTACGAATCAAAGTCGATATCGTCTTTTTGGACTCTGCGCTTGTACGCGTATCGAGACTGTTGTTTGAGATCTGCGCTCTCGCGCGCATCGAGACCAGTTTTTTCTCCGTAGCTCTGCACGCTCAGGTGCATCGAGCAATAGAAGAGCGTACGTATATGTCAAATAAACACCAAAACACATATCACGACTGACGCAACAGTAACCGCTCCGCACAACAAAGGCGTCGAGTGACAATGCGAGTGCATAAACGATGATCAAATTAATTTCACTCCGCTTAGCCAAGCGCCGAGGTAACACGTGTGTTTGAATTTCAGAGGAAATCTACTGGCAATCCAGAAGGAATTGGTCGAGGTTATAAATGCGTTTTCCGAGACGGTCCTGACAACGCCTGAAGTCGAGTGGACTCTCGGAGTCGCCAGAGTTCGTATGGAGATGCTCGAGTCTTATTGGATGGACTTTCAAAGCAACCATTTGGGCTTGGTGTCAGCAAACAAGGAGAACGGCTACGATCGAGCAACAATTTACAACCCTGTGGAAGGAAACTACATCAAGGGGAAGGCGAAAATCTACGATGTAAGGTCTCAACTCACGGAAGGAGGAAGCGTTCAATCCATGGACTACAGCAAAGGAACGGAGCGGCAGGCTCATTCGCATGCTCGACTTCCGCGTATCAATTCACCCGAATTTTCTGGAAGGAGAGAGGAATGGGAATCCTTTCGCGACCTCCTCAGGGCATTAATTCACAACGATGACAACCTCAACAACGTTGAAAAACTCTATTACCTGAAAACGCTGGTCATCCAGCTCACCGGTGACAACTACAGCATCGCATGGGGTATTCTCGAGGATCGTTCCGAACATCGAAGGCTGTTAGTCTACGGTCATCTTGATGCTTTATGAAGCATGAAACCTTTACGGAAAGAGTCGACAAAGATGCTGCAAACACCGTTGGACACGCTTCGTTGTCATCGAGATCAGCTGAAGACGCTCAACTGTCCTATGAACGAGTGGGATGCTTGGCTCGTATCAATAGCTGCTTCGGTCATGGATCCGATCACTCGACGCGCATGGGAGGACACACTGGAGATACTGGACACAGAGGTACAGGGGGGCGCCATTCCGCCCAGGCTAGGACAAAGGCTGCCATCATTCGAAGAATTGAGCAAGTTGAGTAAGTTGTTTAATTGAGTAAGTTGTCGCTCAACTGGTGCATGCTCATCGAGTGACCTACCTACGTCTCGACCAAGACCAACTCCCAGTGGCTCGCGTGGCTCGCGAACTTATGCCACTCGATTTGCATCTACCAGCTGCGCGCATTGCAAAGCCGAGCACTACACAGGTCGTTGCGCAGAATTCATGAAGCTGGATCCAAGAGACCCGGATCCGGTCAGGACTCAGAGATTCCGCGCAAAATGCCCAAGGTCACAGCAGCAACTGGAGTGGAGATAACTGACTCTACAGAGAGAGACCGTATTGACTTGCCGTCTTTCCCACAGCAATCCTCTCGGTGGGCAGCTTCAGTCAACCTCCCATAGAAACTCGAGCTTTGTTGGATGCTTGCTCTGAACTCACACTCGTATCAACAGAAAATGTCCGAAGATTAAAGGCGACCACAGAGGAAACCAACAACTGCATATTCGACGTGGGAGGCGACGTCGTTCAGCGATCCACCCGAACGGCCCAACTTCATCTTCATCTGCCAGATCACTCGTCACCGGTGGAGCTAACCGCTGTGTGCTTTTGACGACTGGGTGTTACAACTGCAGCTGTTCCCATCGACGATGATGACCTTGTATTGTGGAAAGACAGGCGACTTGCTGATCCGTAATTCGGCATTCCCAGACCACTGGAGTTACTGCTGGGAGCTGATCTACTGCCGGAGTTGATGAGGCCCGGAAGCATGCAAAGCGGAGACCTCCTGGCCTAAAGTACGGCAGCCGGTTGGACTATTTTTGGCCATGTCAGCAAGAAACATGTCAACAGAAAAGGCAAATGCCTGTTGTCACTGAATGAGGTCGTCGACCCTCCGTGGCACCGACTTGGATGGGAAGTACATCGTTCGCCTGCCATTGATGGACGACGCAATAAGTAAGCTGGAAAACAGCGAGGCCAGAGCTCGTACTACACTAGCGAGACTGCATCGAAGAATGAAAAGGGATGCTCGCTTTGCAACTGCATATAGGAAGTTTATGTACGACTACTTAACCCTCGGTCACATGAGAGTTATAACCGAAGAGGAGCTACGCCGGATTGATCGCATTGTGAACTACATTCCATATCAAGGCATATGGCAGCACGGCGACGATGGTGACCGTCTGAGAGTGGTTTTCGACGCTTCTCGACCCACATCTTCGGGATGGAGTCTCAACGACACGCTGCACTGTGGTCCGCAGCTGCAAACAGAGGTTTGGGTGGTCTTATTGCGCTGGAGAACGCGTAGAGTCGGATTCGCCACGGACGTCCAAATGACGATATCCTCACAGGAGCTCACGAGGTGGAAGAAGCTTTTCGGCTACAGGATCATCTCATTAAATTAATGAAGGCCGGAGGATTCCGTTTAAAAAAATGGGTATCAAATCAACCTAAGGCTTTCGTTCAACGTACTCCTACGTGCTACAGCGAGCATGGATCATCGGAGGAAAGCGCAGGATCCGGCACCTTATATCAAAATGTGTTGTCTGCGTCCGAAACCGATCGTCTCCTGCGACACAATTGATGGCGAATCTCCCCCCGGGACGAGTCACGCCCTGTCGAGCCTTCGCTCGAACAGGATTCAACTATGCTGGGCCATTTCATGTGCTGCCTAGGAGAGGCCGAGGAGTTCGCACCACAAAGATCTACGCTGCAGCCTTTGTCTGCATGGCCTCGAAAAACATTCATCTCGAGCCAGTTGGAGATCTCTCGACTGAGAGTCATATGGGTACTGTGACACGTTCTTGCGGCCGTCGCTGAAGACCCGCTGAGTTTTGGAGCGACAACGCAACCAACTTTCACCGTGCTGATATTGAGCTTAAAGAAGCGCTACACCAAGAGGCACTGAACTGAAACCAAGTGACGACTCGATTGGCTGAGGAAGGCATTTCTCGGAATTTCATACCGCCGTCGGCGCCACATTTCGTGGGTTTGTTTGAGGCGGCTGTGCGTTCATTCAAGACTCATCTGAAGAAGACAATCGGATCGAAACATCTCACCTACGAAGAATTCACAACTCTGTTGGTAAGCACCGAGGTAGTGCTAAACTCTCGACCTCTTGGACCGATCCCTGGCGACATTCACGATCTTCGTACTTGCACTCCCGGTCACTTACTTTTGGGTGATTTTTTGATCACATTCCCGAACTTCCAATCCATGAGGAGCGTATGGACCATCTCCAGCATTGGCAGCTAGTGAAAGCAATGCGAGCCAAATTTTGGCAGCAGTGGAGCCGTGAATACCTGAACACTCTGCAGCAGAGACACAAATGGATCCATCTCCAAGACAACATTCAAGTTGGCAGCTTGGTGTTAATTTCAGACGCCTCGCTTCTACGTGCGAACGGACGCTGGCCTCTGGGACGCGTCATAGCAGTCCATCCCGGGCGAGAATGTCTGGTGAGAACGGCTACAATGAGAACCGAACACGGTGTTTATGTCCGACCTATCGTAAAACTGACAGTTCTGCCCATCACCGAAGAGCCTGCTTCCGCACCACCTACGAACCAGCCTTCAACTTCGCCATCACGGCGGGCGGCTCCTGAAGTTTCATCACCTCCCCATCCTGGCGGAGGGGGGAAGAATCAGCAATGAAGATCGTTCACGGAACGAGGCGGGCGATGTTGAAAGATGTACAAGTATTCAGATTTTGCCACGCTCCTTTCTAGTGCGAGGTGGCCGAAAGCCGACGTTGCGATCTGATGTCGAGAACAACTGGAAGAGAGAAGGAAGTCCAGTAGTGATACAGCTCCCTAGTGGATCAGACGCTCCGAGCCTCAGCGCCCAGTTACCATTTATAAGCCCAGTGTAAACTAGTGTTCAATTAGTATTCAATGTGAACTGGTCCAGTGTGAATTAGTGTATAAACGGTTTGATTTCTAATAACATGTTGTGAGCAATAAATACAAGAAAAACGAATAAGTGACTCTCTTCCTTCACGATGCTGTCCTGCTAAATACCATCAGAACTCAAACAGGGCTCAAAATGTACTTTTTTATTTTCAACTTATTGGTTATTTTTAAAGAACTGAAGATCGTTTCGTTTCCTGAGCTTTAAATTTTTTTTTACTTTCATTCAAGTAAATGTAACAAAAATTTTAGAATGAATCCAAAAAATTACTTTTGTGGGAACAAAATGTGTCTTCTGATTTCATCGTTGTTGGTTAAGTTTAAAGAACAAAAGTTTGCTTGGATTTCCCAACTTTAATTATCATTAACTTCGTTACAATTAATGTAACAGAATTTATCCAAAAAATCGCTAAGAATTATTACACTAAATGTAACAAAAATGGGAAATAAGTTGGAGAGAAGTACTTTCGCGGCTTTTAGATGAGTTTTCTTATTATTAAATTGATGATTTATTTTCAAAAACGTAAGTTTGTTTGGTTTCCTCAGATTCTATTTTTTGTTGGTTTTGTTACCATTTTTCTTACAATTTTGTTTTTGTAATAATGAATGTATCAAAAATTTGCAACGAATTGCAAAGAATTACTTTTGGGGTTTAAAAATTTGTTTAGTTTTGTTTCATTAAATGTAACAAAAATTGTGTAGAGATTTGCGAAGAATTACTTTTGAGGATTTGAAAATGATGTTTTCTCTTATCTTGGACTTTTTTATTTATTTTCTGGAACAAAAGTTTGTTTGGTTTTCCCGGTTTCAATTTTTTGTTGGATTTCTTACAATAAATGTAACAAAAAGTTTTCTATGCATCTCAAGGAATTACTTTCGTTTGGTAAAAAATGTGTCTCTTATTTTAGAGTTGATGGTCAGTTTTAAAGAACAAAAGTTCGTTTTGTTTCCCAAGCTTAAGATTTATTTATTGTTTTTGTAGCAATGAATGTAACAAAAATTTGCATCGCATGCAAAAGAATTACTTTTGGTGTTAAAAATGTGTTTTCTTATTTTAGACTTGTTGGTTAATTTCAAAGATCAAAGGTTTGTTCAGATTTCCCATTTTTAATTTTTTTTTTCATTTGTTACAAGGAATGTAACAAAAAATTTTGTAATGAATCGCAAAGAATTATTTATCGCAGACTTGTTAAATAACACAGCCCCACAAAAAAAGCAGGTTGTCCGACGGACAAGAGTAGTCACATCCTGTGGATTTTGGGTCGCTGAATCCGACTCCAAGGTCAGAATTGCGCCATCACCCTCCGATTTTTTTCTACCCTCAAAAAACATCGTTTTTTTGGTTATTTTTGCATTCAAAAAGATGTAAAAAACCCGTGTTTTTTTTTTTAATTTCGATCACATATTCGGACTCAAGGGTGAAAAATACATAGAAATGGTCTTTTTTGGTCCGCTGGGCCCAATACTTTGCGGTAAGGGAGGGCCGGCTCAGAGATTAATACCGTAAAACCTTGCCGAAGAAAATTGGATGTTTCGCCAAACCAGAGTAGCCACATCCTGTGGATTTCGTGTCGCTGAATCCGAATCCGCACTCATAACTCCAAAATTAGCTGTTGTGCACTTCCTAACCTCAAAAAATTTGTTTTTGTGCTATTTTTTGGTGATAGAAAACATGTTATCGAATAATACAAGCTTGTTCAGAAATTCTGACAGAGAATACACATTTCGCGTTTCGAAGTACATAGAAATTGTCTATTTCCGTGCGTTTGACTAAATTTTATGTGGAGCGGGGGGGGGGGGATTGCACAGAGACTTCACTACTTTGACGAAAGAAAAAGTTTGAGTAGACCAGACAAGTCGTGTTTCTTATTTTTGAAGGTTTTGCATTTATATCCAGGCATCGAATTACTAAATTACGACGCATTTTCTTCATAACCTCCAAAAACACCGAAAATGCAGGTATTTCAAGGTGGGAATCTGTTTAACCAGGGCAATCGAATGTATATACATTTCATTTGGAATACCTAACTCTTTTATCTTCAAAGGATCTGTGTAGTGGCCTCTTTTTTTTTTTTTTTTTTGCTTGACACGAACATCCCGTTTCAGGTTCCAGCAGAAATCAGCCATCATGTTGAAATCCCATTTTCCTTGATATCGCTGCTCCATCGTCTTTATGCCCCGATGAAATCTTTCCCACTGTCTGGTCTACCCAAACTTTTTATTTCGTCAAAGTAGTGAGGTCTCTGTACAATCCCCCCCCCCCCCATAAAAAATTTAGTCAAGCGGACGGAAATAGACAATTTCTATGTACTTCCAATGGCTAAATGTTTATTTTCTGTCAGAATTTCTGAACAAGCTTGTATAAAATTCGATAACATGTTTTCTATCACCAAAAAATCAACAAGAAAACAAATTTTTTGAGGTGAGGAAGTGCACAACAGCTAATTTTGGAATTCTGAGTTCGGATTCGGATTCAGCGACACGAAATCCACAGGATGTGCCTACTCTGGTTTGGCGAAACATCAAATTTTTTTCGGCAAGGTTTTACGGTATTGTTCTCTGTGCCGCCCCTTCCCCAGCGCAAAGTATTGGGCCCAGCGGACCAAAAAAGACCATTTCTATGTATTTTTCACCGCTGAATCCGAATTTGTGATCGAAATTGAAAAAAACACGGGTTTTTTTTACATATTTTTGAATGCAAAAGTAGCCAAAAAACGATGTTTTTTGAGGTTAGAAAAAAAATCTGAGGATAATGGCGGAATTCTGACCTTGGATTCGGACTCAGCGACCCAAAATCCATAGGATGTGACTACTCTTGTCCGTCGGACAACCTACTTTTTTTTGTGGGGCTGTGTAATTTTCAATGAACAAAGTTTGTTTTAATAAATTTAAATTTAGAATTTAAAATTTAAAGATTTTTCGGGTTTCAATCGTGTGCGAATCTTTAAATTTTAAATTCTAAATTTAAATTTATTATAATGAATCATCGTGAAAGTATCAAATCTATTATTAAAGTTTGTTTTGTTTCTCCGAGTTTTAGGAGGGTTTATTGGTTTTATAACAAAAATGTAACAAAATTTCTGCGAAGAATCACTGAGAATTTCTTTTTGAGGTTTGAAATGTTTTTCTCATCTTAGACCTGTAGATTAATTCTGTAGAACAAAAGTTCGTTTTGTCTTCTGAATTTTGAACGTCTTTGTTGGTTCTCTTAGATGAAATGTCAGGAAAGTTCTGTATTAAATTGAAATTCATCTTTTTTAGGTTGAGCAAACGTTATGTTATTTTGAGGAGGGTAATAAACGTTTGCAAGAACAACCAAGTATTTAACAAAATTGAAAGGCTTGAATTCCGCGTCTTGTGGAAACAATCAAAGATCAACGATGTGAAATTTTTGAGGGCCCAAACTAAGGCCCAGATCAAATTTTGCCAGAGGACTTTTCTGTTTCTTTTTTTGTCCTCTATCCCCCAGTACCGACATGTTCATTACTTCAATGTCATATACATCAGTCTTACCTCAAAGTCAGAAGCAATCTCTCCGCAGCAGAAATTGGCTCTCTGAGAAATTCTTGCTTTGTAATTAATGGAGCTACCAGAGTTAATACATAGATCCTCAAATTTTGTGAAAGACATTCTGCAGCAAATGTTGAATCTCTTAGAGTCCATTTTCAACAGAGGGAACAAGGTGTAAAATGCCCCACACAAAGGGCTATTCACTCTCGAGTTGAGACTCGAGCGATCTAAATACTCCTAGAGTTACTCTATCGCGACTCCAAAATGACAGAGTTCGCAGGATTTGAAAGAGTTAGCCAAGGTGTAAGAGTTGCTAAGGAGTCCATAGGAGTCGAGCCGAGTTCTACTTGAGTTGATGGGAGTCGGAGCGTGTTTCTGATTCTCGAGTCATAATCGACACATTAGATTGTGAAAGACGGGTTTAGTTGAACTGCCAGTGCAAAATTTTCGTCCAATCATTTTCCGGCATTTTACAAACAACTTGATAATACTCCAAAGCGCAAGCGATCGCGAGTCCTTAGAGTCGCTAGAGTTCAGCCGAGTCGCATGGAGTCACATGGAGTATCCGTTCACTCGAGTCTCAACTCGAGAGTGAACAGCCTTTTGGCCCCACATGTCTTTCGAGCCATACAAAAGTTTGATGCTTGTACTCTTTTGACCCTAAGTCAACGTAATTCCATTTGCCTTTTTTTATCCGTTTTTTTTTCAAAGCTATTACTGACATAGCGGTTACTGCTGATATCACAGGAAGCCTCTTTGTAATGAGTAATAAATGTGTGTATGTAGTTCAATTATAAATAAAAATTACAATGACCGATGTAAAATTTCACTCGATTAATTATTACTCCAATCTGTATTATAGTAAGAAGTTACTAACGAAATAGTTTGCAGTCGTTTAGTAATTGATATTTAGTAAGCATTCATATAAATCTTCATAATTAGTAGAAAACTTCTAACTCATATTACAACTGTTAATAATTTAATAAGTTCTCTTCTCAAACTCTTATCAAGTGATAAAAGAGTTCACACTATTTCATTAGTAACTTATTTCAACTGATTGAGATTGAGAGAGATTGTTCTTCATAATGATGAAATACTTCCAAAACAATATCCTCTGATATATCACTTTCTATTTCTTCGTCCATATTTTCTTCATCAGTACTTTCTACGTCCATTTCTCCGTTATTGCTTTCCAATTTTTGAATAATGTCTAAATAAAATCTTTCCGGGGTTAAGTCAGGTTCCGTACTCTTGCTATAAGATCTGTCACAAACTTATAAACATTTGAAACCTGGCGCCAAAAATTTCTATGGTGCTTTCACACCTCTGACTGTCTGCAGGGGGCAGGCAAACAAGTTGTAAGAGTAAAAGAGATAGAGAGCGCAAAATTGGACAAAAAATAATCTCTATCTCATTACTCTTACAACTTTTCTGCCTTCCCCAGGCAGGCAGGCAGAGTTGTGACATCACCATTAGTTTCCAAAAATACGAAAAATAACTAGACGTCCGGCCAAATAACCGTCCGGAGTTTCATGTCTGCTACTTGTGAATTCAGCCATTGGGGAAAAGATTTTTTTCAATTTTTGTATCTCGTTCACGTGTGAAGTTACACCAGAGAGTCGCAATCTTCTCGAAAAGTGAACGGAGGAGCAATTATACGAACTGAACTTGTTTATGCACACACTCTTGCCGTTGGCACATGGACTGCCGACCTTCTAATCTGATCGTTTCCGACGTCGGAAACGACGTAGGAAACGTCGTCGAGTAGTGGGATCGTTTCCGGCGTCATAAACTATTAGGATCCTAATAGGTTCCAACGAGATTTTTTTGTTTAATGAAATGTTTATGGAATAATAACTGTTACATACTTAATTCTGAATTTATAGAAAAACAATAAAGAAAACTATAATATAAGATACACTATATATATTTTATTTATTTTTTTATTTATATAGTGTATATTATATATAGTATATATATATATATATATATATATATATA
>CAKNXH010063136.1:0-23629 GCA_932178445.1 Andricus quercusramuli
ATAAGCGAAAAACTAGGACTTATACTCTCACTTCACGAAAAACGTCAACCAGCTCTTGGACTATAAAGTATTAAAATAATTGTTCAGACTTTGATTAATAGTATTTTAAGTTAACCTTTGAATAACAAAGAATCTAGAATTTTTTTTCAAAATTCCATGCTTTTCCAGTTTTTTCCAGAATTTTTTTCAAAATTAGATGACTTTCCAGTCTTCCATTCTTTTATAAAACAAATAATGAAAAACGTGCTGAGTTTTAATTAGCCTTTCGACCGATTTGTGCTTTAACAAATATTGCCAATTTCAAAAAACGATGTTTTTTTTTAGGAAATATGAAAACATTTTCTTAAGATTTCACGATTTCTGGGAAACTCTCACATGAAATTTTGTATTGATAAATTTCATTTGAAATAAACTTTAAAAAAGTTTTGAACGTTTCAAAGTTTAAAACATTTTAAGATTTTAAAACAAAATGTTGCAATTTTGCACAGTTACAAAATTAATGAAAAATCTAGCAACTTTAAGAGATATTTAAAAGTATCAATAAGATTTAAAAATGATTTATGACGACAAAAGATTTTAAAAAATTAAAACAAAATATAGAATTTTTGTTTTCAAAAATGGATTTTTCAAACAAATTTCATCAGATTTGAAAACATTTCAAAAGATTTCTATAAATTCCGAGAAAAAATCCGAAATATGTTGGATGAATACTTTAAATTTTCAACCAATAAACAACGAATTTTCAAAAAAAGTTCAATCTTCAATAAATAAAAATGAATTTTTAACCTATACAATTAATTTCCTTCTAAGAAACTACAAATTAAAAAATATATATTTAAATTTTCAACCACAAAGATGCATTTTTTTCAAAGATTTACATGTTCTTTTATTTTTTTTAATCCTCTCAATATTAAAATGATCTTTTTAAGATTTTAAAAACTATGTTTGAAATGAATTGGAATTTTTCTTCATTTTTTTGCTTAATTGTGCAAAATTTTAAAAACTGCCTTGAAATCTTCCAGAATCTTTTTTAAACAATTTTATGACAGTTTTTGAAATGTTTTAAAATGTTTTTGAATATTGGATCCGAAATTTATTTTTCAAAATAAAAGATTATGCTGCAAACATGAACTGATTGATAACAATATTTTGGTGTCAAAAATAATTTTTGTATTCTTAAAATATTTTTTTAACTCTTTACTATTGTTTTTATAATATTTATTCATATTCAGGGTTAAACTATTCAAAAAAAGTGATAGAAACAAAAAAATTATCAAATGTACGAGGAAGTGAACCCAGTCTGGAACCTAGACTATTGCCCCGTTGCAGCTTGATCGATTATTTATCATTTAATTCAAATTAATAATGATTGTACACGAGTTTGTTCCAAACTTCTTTCTCATAAACCGTTTTCTATCTAAGTAAACGGTTTCAGCTTTTTTCATCTCAAATTAAGCCCCCTTCGCTGACAAAAGATGTTTCAAATACGTGTCACGCGCACTCCCCTCCTAAGAAAATTAATTTTAAACTAATAAAGAAACAAATAGAATAGTTACATGTTTTGAATTAACTTGCATTTTTTTTAATTGTGCGAAATGATAAAAATCGCCTCAAAAACTTCCAGATTCTTTTATGACAATTTTCAGATGAGGTGGGAGATTCAATTTCGAGAGAATTCGCGCAGCGCCCTCAATGCAAGTAACCAGTTTACGAACTAAAATTACCCACTCTGATCTTCTCTACCGACATTATCAAACAGAAAAAATGCCGCCCTGCTTGACCCTTCAAGTAGGTCTATAGTCTATTTTAGTTCGTAAACTGGTTACTCGCATTGAGGGCGCTGCGGAAAATCACTCGAAATTGAATGTATGGGTTTGGCAATCTCCCACCTCATTTCTGCTAATTATCACCAAATTCAGAAGAGACTATTTTGGTGGACACAGTATTGTCCTTTACAGTCACATCCCTGAGAGCCTATTTTATCTGCTCAAACTTTCCGTAGTAACGCCAATCACGAAACACCATTTCAACCAATCAGGATACAGCCGGTTGCTAAAGAAGAAAACGACGCCGGGGAAGAATTCTCATCTTTCGTCGAGCCACTGCTGGAGCAGCACGCGTCGTTGAGTATCCCGTGAATATTGTTAATTTTGAAGTCGGATATTATTATAAAGTTGTCTTCAATACTAGGGTTGATCTTCCGAAGTTTTAAAGATACGCTGAGAATTTCATCCATTTATAAAGTAGAATTCATTTTATGATCTGAAGAGAAAGATTCTACGATACTGTGTGCCTCTTTTTGTTTTGTGTTTGATTGGTTTCTTTTAAGAATATTTGGCACACGATTTCCTCAATATTCCTGACTGGATTAATTTATCTATATATTTTGGAATATCTAATATTTCAATTGTCTTAATATTGTCGAATTTTGTTACCTGGTTCTCTCATGCTCATTTCTTTTATTGGTCCCATGTTAGTTAAATTCTGTCACTTTGTTGTCTAATATTTTTTGAGATCTCCATATATATCATTATTGGGTTTTGGTGATTCATATTTGGATTTAGCTTTTATTTTTCAGCCCCAATTTATGCCGTATTTTAAAATTATAATAATTCCGGAATTATCCTACGTCCCCCTGAATTTAATTGAGAAATTAGTTTCCATAACATCCAAAAATATGTTTAATATACGAATTCAACCATATTATGTAAGCCATTAGTTGGGTCTTGGGAAATCGAGACGAAAGATCAAATTTCATTCAGAAAATTAGTCAATCCTTAAATTTCCGGTTCACTAATTTTAACTTAAATTTATTAAAAATTTTGTATGTATTTTTCTTTTAAATTATCTCCTAAATTATTTTTGTCACCTTTATGAATGATTCGTGGAGGATCTGGCGCCCGCAGTTATTTCATAAATAAGATAAGTAGAGAATTTAGTTTTTATTAGAAATGAATGCCGAAGTATAAATAAACTAATTTGAATAAATTGGTCTGGTTATATACTATTTTGCTTACGTTTTTTTTCGGATTACTATTTTCCCCAATATTTATTAATCCCAGATGACATTTGTTCTGGAACTCTAATTTTTTAAATTTTAAGTTCCCAATATTATCATCAATTATGATTAGACTATAACTACTATAGCTATACTTTTCATATGCTTGAAACATACTTTTTTATACTTCTGACATACATCAGGCTTTTACAACGCCTCGGGTTTTCTTCACATACATAATAAATATACAAAGGGATGCATAGCTTATTGTTATATTGTAACCACATAATCTAAAGGCAATCAAACCGGCCGGTACAAAGACCTTTTCTCGGAAAATATTTATTTTTGTTTGTAGATGAAAATGGAGTGTTTTGCGTCTGTGGAATGCTATACCCAGGTCGCCCGCAATTTACTGCAATGTTCAATAATAATTTCTGACATGACTTCAAATCTTGAATATATTTTTAAATAAATTTTATAGTAATTAAAAACACAAAAACTTGTATACTGCATGTATTCATTAGTTATAAATATTCAAATACATTTTATGGTCAACAAAAAAAGGACCTTGTACATATATTTAACATATATTTCATATAATTATACATTACTAATTGTAGATTTCTTAAAGATTGAATAATCATTATCAGTATCATGTAGCCACTTCGTGTTAAGTATAGCGTTAGGGCCAGTATTATGAAATAACATTCTTGAAAATTAATTACTGATCTGGAAAAATGGCTGTTTCTCTTATTATTCTAAAATTCTTTGAGACTATGAAACGGGTACCCAATGGAGTTTCATTGGCTAATTCTGGGGGCAATTCAAAAACCGCACCGCTTTCCATTTTTATGGCTGCCCGTTTTCCACTGTGATTATATATTCCACGAAGAATTGTACTTCTTTCCAATATTGCAACGACGTCACCAGTGGGTGTTGTTAATACTTTTCGTTCTTCGGTCGGCATGGGAGTAAAGTTATTATGCCCTACACCGCGCAATTGAATTGGTTTATCAGCAGGAAAAGTGTATCTTCGAATTTCGAATCGCTGGAGCGGATTGCTGTTAGGAATAAGCCGAATAAGTCCAAGGTCACTAAGTGGGAATCCAAATATGGCTAAAGGCTCTGGAGGAGTATATCTGGCCAAATAATTAGGTCTGCCAGAAGGAGACCTGGTCCTGGATCGAAGAGAAGGCTCAGCAGGAGGAAGACATCTTTTAGGAGAATGATGTCTTTCGGGGAAATTAGAAGTTCTGGATCGAGGAACACCAGGAATGGGTTCGCCGTTAGGTAAGCATTCAAATTGTGAACTAAATTCTGCAACAAGAAACAGAGGATTAAATTTGTTTTAGAGCAGAAAATTGTGTGTTGTTATATCATAAAGCCTTTGTGGTTGCTATGTCTTGTGATTGACATTTTTAAAAAGAAATGAAATGAGACTGACATTAAGAATTCTGAATGTGGTTGTAATTGTGAATTTGAAAGTAGTGAACATAGTTTTCAACTGTTTACAACATTTTTATCCCATTCTGTCATAAAGAAAGCTTGATGGTATGTGATCTTTTATACAATATTATTATTACGAACAATATGCTCGAACTCCAAAGATACGAGAAGCTCGGGAATCGGGAACTCCAAAGATACGAGCATCAAAGGTGCTCCTACTCCTGCAACATGTAGATTTCGGAGGTAATGTGTGAGAACGCACACAGGCCTACCACACGCACGCGCGCGTATGCAATTCGCAGTAAACAAACGTCGGATTCAGAGCAGCGCGCGCTCGCGCGCGCCTTACTCTCGAAAAGGGTGGGGGTAGAGGGGAAAAAATTCCGTTCGCTTCTTTGCAGTCGAGACGCTCGTATCTGGAGCTCGTATCTTTGCAGTTCGAATGTATATTGAAAATCTTCAATATACATTCGAACAGAAATCCATAATCCTGGCGAAAGATCCTAAGTGGAACTCATTTCGAATCAATCCGAAGCAAGTTTTTAACCCTTCACTTATCATCGGAATGGCTCAATCCAAAAAACTAATGCAAACCGGATCTGAACCCATATTTTAGTCCTTTTAAATCCTGAGAAAGGTTGGATTAAAAAGTATTCTACATTCTGCCTATGCTAGGGTTTGATGTCTTTGTTTTTTTCATCTTCTTCATGAGAATTTGAAAAAAAGAATGACCGTGTCAACTATGGTTTGATCAATATTAGGGAAGAAAAAATTTCCAACAAGATAATTAAAGTACACTGGAACCTGGAATTAGAAACCTCGGATTTACGATATTCCTAGAACTGATGGCCCCGCAGTTTCATGGCGAGGGAAGAGCCGCGGGTCGCTTAGCCATGCGTGACCACCAGCAGCGTAGTGGCAAAGGGATCAGTGCGCGGGTACTCACGTGCGTCTGGGGCGTGATATTACGTATTCCAATTTGGGAATGATTTACACTTCAAACTAGATCCTATTTTAGAGCCAATTGAATATCAATGTTAGATAATATAAAAAGAAAAGTAAAATAAAGTAACCGTTACAAAGTGAGGGAAAGTAGGGGAAATGAGTAGAAATGATGGTGAATAATTTTTCAATTAAAGAAAAATACAAAAGTTATATATTTCAGATAATATCTGTAAATATTTTCAGCAATTCTTTTTGGTAGGTGCGTGCCTCCATGAAAAGATGTCCCATTTGTACGAATTCTGTATCAATAGGGAGACTTTTCGAATACCATTTTTTATAACACATTCTGGATTCTCCCGGACTAAATTCATAGTAAATTCGTACTTAATTCAGACAAACTTAACTAAAGATCGAAAAAAATAACAATTGGAATACAATACACACATTAAATGGCAAATTTGTTTATTTGCGCATGACCTAAAAAATATACTTAGGACTATGTCATTTAGAGAAGTTGTAGGCTCCGGAAGCTTCGATCATGATTCCTTAAAGAAACCAATCCCAAAGCTACTGGAACGTGTACGTCATCCGCTTCTGCTCCTTCTGTCCTAGAAGGTAAGCAAGAGCGGGAAATTTACGCGTGATAACATCGGGCAACACTGTTCCCTGGAGTCAGGTCTCTAGCCGCGGATGACCTTACGCGACAGACAAGACAGTTGGAGATGAAGGTTTCACCTCTGGATACTTTTTTAGAGCTACCAATCTTTGTAGAATTTAAGAGGAACAGTGTTGACGGACCAGATGGAGTGATCCCAGGAGAACAGCCTTTTGCATCCGGTTCGCGATGAAATGAGCCTGACGCTGGCAAGCCGGAATCTTGTTGAGTTGGCTAATAAATGAAGCTTTCATACCTCCAAGGCAGCCGATTATGAGAATTATAAGATGGACTTTGTAGCCTTGGTACAGCTTACTCAGCTCGAAAAGAAGTGCTTGATATTTCGCCTGCTTTTCTCCCTCCTTTGCGGTGATATTATCATCGGCTGGTGCCGAGGATTCAATCACGTAATTGATCTTGTTCTTCAGATCTTGGAGGACAATGTCAGGCTTCGTAGCACTGATACGTTGAGTGGTGGAGAATGAGAAATTCCAGTAGATCTTACACTGATCATTCTCCACGACTGACTCGAGTTCCCCCTGGGCGTATGGCAAGACGGGCAATAGATCAACACCATAGAAATGCCTAAGATGGTAATATATCACTTTTAGAGCTGCATTGTGTCTCTCTATGTACGCGCAGCGTGCATATTTAGAGCATCCACTGAGAACATGTCCAAGTGTTTCGGGCTCTAGCTTGCACGCTCGGCAGTTGGTATCGCGTACAGGTATATTCATTATGCGCTCGCGGTAAACTAAGGTGTCTATGACGCCGTCTTGACAGGCAAAAAGAAATCCCTCGGTCTCCGATCTCAATCCAGCAGACTTGAGAAACATGTTGGTCAGACCCATCGAGAGCTCTTCTCTACGTAGGATGCCGTAGAACTTACCATGGAGGGGTTTCTCAGCATGTTCTCTTAGTAGAAGCGTATGTTCTGCTTCCTGTATACGACTTTTGAGCACCAGAGGTGTTAGTGATGCTAGGCCATGTGTAATGTCGCTGGAATCAAATGGGAGGTCAAGCTCCTCTGCGGCCCTATCTGCTGCATGGTATAGAAACACCGCAGCATTGGCGACTTCATGTTGATGTACGAGTCGCATAAGGGAATCCGTGCTTTTTAGAACTGAACAGGCTGTAGCCAGAACCGTTCTTCGATGAAGACACTCTAAGCTTAGCAATCCTCTACCTCCTTTATCGCGAGGGAGATATATTCGAGGTACGGAAGATCTAGGATGAAGACTTCGTTGAATTGTCATCATCTTGCGTGTGCTTCGATCAAGTTGTTTTAACTCATCGACGTTCCATTTTACTGCACCAAACGTGTAGAGCAGTATAGGAACGGCCAGAATATTGGTCGCCTGGATCTTATTCTTTCCAGATAATTCGGAAGCCCAAATTTTTCTGAGAATTTGGCGATACCTTTTTCCAAGGGCCGTTTTCAAGTTATGCACATTTTGGGTTTCCGCTTGCGGTATTCCAAGATATGTATAAGTTTCTCCAATACCAAGATGTTGAATGGTATTTCCGCCTATGAGTTGAACATTAGTGGATTATTGTTATTATTATTATTATTATTATTATAGATTAGCAGTTCGAACTCGAAAGTTCATTGCCTCATCTACCCGAAACTGCCACACATCTCTATCCTGTGCATCCTCCATCCAGTTTAAGCAATCATGTCCTAGTTCTTTTAAATCATCCCTTACATTTTTCTCCCATCTGTTTCTCGGTCTGCCTAAGGGTCTCTTACCAATCAGTCTCCCTCTTAAAACTTGCGCCACTGTTCTTTCATTTCCCATTCTTGCTACATGACCCACCCATCTTAATTTACGTGCTTTCATTACTCTATTAATATTTGCTGACCCGTAGAGAGCATGCAGCTCATCATTATGCAGTTTTCTCCATTCACCTGTCTCTTCGTCCCTTTTTGGACCATAGATTTTTCTAAGTACTTCATTTTCAAAAACTCTTAACCTATTGTCCTCCCCTTTCGTCAGCGCCCACGTTTCACACCCGTATATGACGACCGGCATTATTATCGTTTTGTAAATTCTTACTTTGATGTTTCTAGATAGCCATCGCGATTTTAGTAGCTTGTTTGCTGCATAATAGCACCCATTGCCAGCGTGCATCCGCGCGTGGATTTCCGTTTTAATCTTATTTTCGCTAGTTATAATAGACCCGAGGTATTTAAACTCGCTAACCCTTTCAAATTTTATATTTCCAGCCATTAGATCCCGTCTTGATTACTTTGTTCGGATCTGCCGACGGTCATATATTTTGTCTTCGATTCGCTAACTTCCAAGCCAATATCTTTGGCTTTTGTGATCAAGACTTCTGCATTTTTAGCTACCGTTTCTTTATCATCCCCTAGTAAGTCGAGATCATCCACATATCCAAGAATTTGTATTACCCCATTGAGGGTAGTACCGGTCGGATTCGCCTGCACTTGCCTAACCACGTATTCCAAAACTAAGTTAAAAAGGACACACGAAAGTGCATCGCCCTGTTTCAGGCCATCGCGGATCGAAAACTCTTCAGATAAACTACCGTTTACGCGTATTCTACCCCTACTGCCGCTTAAGCAAATTTCGATAAGTCTAACCAATTTTCTTGGTACACCCAAGAACTCTAGGATCCAGTACATTCGTGCGCGTATAATAGAGTCATAAGCTTTTTGAAATCGATAAATAGCTGATGCACTACTTCTTCAAATTCCCATTTTTTTTCTAGCAGTTGTCTAATTGTGAACATTTGATCGCTTGTAGATCGGTTTCGGCGGAATCCACACTGGTAATCCCCAATGATTTCCTCGGCGAGAGGAGTTAGCCTACCTAAGATTACATTGGACAGGATCTTATAACACGACGACACAAGTGAAATTCCCCGATAATTGTTACAGTCTGTTTTATCGCCTTTTTTAAAGATGGGAATAACGATAGAGGTATTCCATTCTTCAGGTATGCGTTCTGTTTTCCAAACTGCGCGTATTAATTTAAAAATTTGTCTTGTGAGGCAAGGGCCTCCATTTTTTATCAGTTCTGACGGTAGGTCGTCGATGCCCGCGGCTTTGTTATTTTTCAACTTCTTCATAGCTATTACTATTTCTATATCAGTAGGATCATCAATTAACAGATAGGTAGTGTGGATTTCGCCGAGATTACCTTCAACGGGGGCTTCGCGTACATTTAATAGTTTCTCGAAATAGTCTTTCCATCAATTCAGTCTCTCTGTCGCATCGGCTACTAGATTGCCATTTTCGTCCCTCATTACTTCCGTTCTACTTTGAAAGCCTTTCCTTATAAAATTGATTCCCCTGTACATCTCGCGCGGGTTATTCTGTTTATTATGCGTTTCTATTGCTAGTATTTTACTCTTTTCCCACTCCCTTTTCTTGGATCTATAAAGCCTTCTTGTACTTTTAAACCATGGTTTGCTTTTTGTTACTTTCTTTAAACCTATCGTAAGCTTCGCGGCTGTCTTTACCGCCTTTTTTATATTGCTCCACAGGGTTTCCGGATCCTCTTCGTAATTATTGTTATCGTCTCCCTGTTCTTGGAGAGCGTCAAAGCTTTTAGAAATCTCAACTTGATAATTTAATGTTTCTGTTGCTGTTTTGAACTTATCTATATTGAAACAAACTGTTGGCTCTGTGCGGCTTGTTTTCTTAGTTATCGCCAGCCTAGATCTTAGTTTTACTATCACGAGAAAATGGTCTGAATTTAAATCCGCTCCCCTATACGATCTTATATCGAGGATGTTTGTATGACGTCTTCTGTCAATTAGAACGTGATCAATCTGATTGTGAGTGTTACCATCTGGTGATCTCCAGGTGGCCTTATGTATATTTTTATGCTTGAAATATGTACTTTTGACAACGAGGTTCTTTGAAGCTGCAAAGTTTATTACTCTAGTTCCATTGTCGACACTGACGTCATGCAAACTTTCTGATCCTATTGTAGGCCTATACATCGGTTCTTTTCCAATTTTCGGGTTGAAATCTCCCAATACTATTTTTGCGTCAAAAGTTGAGAACTTGTCAAAAACCTGTTCGATTGTTTCGTAAAAGAGATCTTTAGTGTCTTCGTCTCTGTCCTCGGTGGGACAGTGCACATTGATTAATACCTGTTTGCTGAAAATACCCTTCAGTACAATGTATGATAACCGATCGTTAATGAATTGCATGTCGATAACCGCTTGCGAGATTCGTTTATTAATAAGAAAACCGGTCCCCAGTGTGCGCCCCTTACCTCCCCCAAAGTGAAAAGTATAGTTATCCTTAGAAATTGACCCGAAATCTCCCGGCCAGCAGGTTTCATGAAGTGCTATTAAGTCAGTTCTGTATTCATTTGCTATCTCAATGAGTTCGCTAAATCCGCCAGTATATAGACTACGCGCGTTTAGAGTTCCCACCCTTAGATCTTTAACTGTAGTTTTTTGTTTTTGCAAGTTAGCCATGGTAGTTTCAAGATAATCTGCACGTTAGGATCCTATTCCGATCGTGGGTGAGTCTACTGTCCCAGGAGTGATAACCCCCATACCTCCCTAGTTCTAAGTATGGGAGCTTTCCGACTCTGACAAGGACCATGTCAACTTGTCTTCAGACACATTACAGTTTCATCCTCGTATCCTAACGTCCCCCTGCAAGGCAGCGCGCCTACTGGCATCAGTACCCCTTTGGCCCTATACAGGCGAATCATTCCACACATCCCTTGCGGGCAGTGTCATCGCTGCGGTGTCCAATGGGCAGCAGGATTTTTCCCTTACAAGATTTTTAGATTTGGTTCGGGTAGTGTTTCTAGGTGGATACACGCTGCACCTCGGCCTGCCAGGACCCACCCATTGCGTATGAACGTGAATGGGTGGGTCCTCATAGCCATGGTCATCGTGTTTTCTACCAGTGCTAGGCAGTGCTAGGCCAACATCTTAGGCTGGGCTGACCACACCCACCCACGACTGGTTCCTATCGGCTGTCCGCGGCTGCTTATTCTTGTATTCGCAGCTAACCTGAGGGGCTGTTCAGCCTAAGGGGCCGTTCCTCTATCCGCAACCCGAGGACGCGCTGCGTAGTGGTGACAGGAACCCACCGAGCAGACTTAGGACTATAGATATGTTTACTATATTATTATATTCACCAATAAAATTGAGGATTACCACAAAGGGTAAGACGAGAGTATGAACAATCCTCATCTTTTCTAAACAGAGGAACAACTGATTAATATATTGATGAAGAATTTGATGAAAAATGTAACTAATGATTATTCTAGTGCTTCACTGGATTATATGGTACACATATTCTATAATTATTATCTCATTAATTATACGCGTCAAGCTTGTCCTTCTTAGATATTTAAGTTTTATCATAATTGTATACCGACCTTATCAATTTAGATTAAACACCAGATAAATATGGATAGTTGTCAAATTGATGGACAACTTTAGCACCAACAGTTATAATCACATATGAATTAAGAATTTAATATTTCATGAAGGAAATTAATTTAATCACATCTACAATCTTTTTATTGAAGGGGGTACTTCTGAAGATAAAAAATTATAACTAAATTCCTACATGATATTGTATTGATATTGATTAACTATTAATATTGATTACTATATGTCTTCGAAAAAATATTATTTCTTCTACTAAATCATGCGACAAACATTTGAACAATAATATTCTATCAAATGATATTTCAGAAATTTGAAATTTTTTCTTTAAACAACAACAAAAAATGAGAGAGGGATTACCTGATTTTTAAATCTGTTTATAATATTTCTGGTGAAAATAACAATTTGAAGTTACTGATACATTTTCCGGTTGAAATTTTTCTATTCAGATTCCTGCCACATGATTTAATAGAGAAAATGCTGTGAAGAAAACAAAGAAAATTATACTTTGATTATGATTGTTTATAGGAATAGTAGATTTTAATGTTCACTCATTTTTCTTCACAAAAGTTATTCTGATAGAGACTTGTAATATTGGTCAATTTATGGTTGGCAGGAATCGAACATAGAAATGTATTTAATTTGATTCATGTGATTTATCCTTAGCTGCAAATTCTTCCAAATAAAATTCTACTTTTGCACCCTGAAATTTAAATTCTCCCCAAGGGGAATTATTTTTGTTTTTATCCTTAATAGATCTGTCGCAAATCCCTATTTTGAAAAATTACCCGTAAGGAAACCCTGAGAAGTAGGTCAAGGTTATCGTTTGCATCAGTGTACGTAACTATGCTTTTCAGGATACGCTAGTTTTGGAAGCGGAAGTAATTGGCAGCTAGAAATTCCCTTGAGATGAAATTCTCTGCAGATATTGGTTCAACGAATGCCAAGGATTCAATGTAATTTAACGCGACCCCATTAGTATCCATATTTACCATACATAAAGTGACCAATATTTTATTAAAAATCCGTCGAAGCGGTGGGCTCACTCAAGCGCGAATAGGGATTTGGAACGCTACTTCGTAGGATTTTTTTGGTTGATTCATTTCTCTTTACTCTTAACAAATTACACGCGATGACCTGTAAACCTAATTCTAGAAAATGTTCGCCCTAGCTCTTGATTTTGAATTTTAGAAGTCAACGTGAGTTCAGGCCTCACGGAGATTTTAAATTAAACTTTTTAAATGCTTGATTAAATTTTAACCTGGTTGATCTTTTTATACCCATTTTGTCCAGTTATAATCGAACACTTCGGGCATCAGGCGGCCTAGTTTCCAAGTCTTAGCCTGGTTGAGAAGTCCGCCATGATCGCGAGGTGTCAAATTATAGTAACAAATTCGGAAAAGTTGATCGTACTCAACTCCAGAATGGAACCCTGTCCACTTACTTCTCGCCTTAGGGAGCATTGATCTTCAATTTCCGGGTCTGATCCCGGTTGATAGAAGGGCTTTGCTCCGGCAAGTTGTAAGTGAACTGACGCCAATATGAAGTTGGGTAGGTCAAAATTCAAAGTTTTTCAGTAAAAGGAACCAATATTAGCAAATAGAATTAATAATTTTCAATGAAAAAACCTTGTTTTTGTCTCCTGGATAGTCCTGCCTAGATAAGAGTGTTTCCAGAGTCCGTTTCCAGCTAGTCTGGCAGGATTTCGGAGAACTCCGTTCTCCAACCCGGTTCAATTGTGAGTGTCGTTCATTCGCGCCGTATCGATCGAGTGGTCCCCTGTATGCTTGGTCCAGCTTGTCTGCCTACTCCTGGGGGGTTGGTTGCACACGCGTTTATTGATTTTCTATCACTGACTGTCACTTTGTTGTCTAATATTTTTTGAGATCTCCATATATATCATTATTGGGTTTTGGTGATTCATATTTGGATTTATATTTTATTTTTCAGCCCCAATTTATACCGTATTTTAAAATTATAATAATTCCGGAATTATCCTACGTCCCCCTGAATTTAATTGAGAAATTAGTCCCCATTACCTCCAAAAATATGTTTAATATATGAATTCAATCATATTATGTAACCCATTAGTTGAGTCTTGGGAAATCGAGACGAAAGATCAAATTTCGTTTAGAAATTTAGTTAATCCTTAAATTTCCGGTTCACTAATTTTAACTTGAATTTATTAAAAAAATTTATGTATTTTTCTTTCAAATTATCTTCTAAATTCTTTTTGTCACCCTTGTGATTGATCGGGTTATATACTACTTTGCTTAAGTTTTTTTTTCGAATTACTATTTTCCCCAATACTCATTATTTCAAGCCATACTTTTCCTATACTTGAAACATACTTTTTTATACTTCTGACACACATCAGGCTTTTAAAACGACTTGGGTTTTCGTCACACACATAATAAATATACAAAAGGATGTATTGCTTATTGTAGTATTGTAACCACATAATCTAAAGGCAATTACGCCGGCCGGTATAGAGAGCTTTTCTCGGAAAATATATATTTTTGTTTGTAGATAAAAGTGGAATGTTTTTTGCGCCTGTGGAATGCTATACCCAGGTCCGAACATTATTCTACTAGAAAGAAATTCTTTCAAATAGTTCAACATTTAAACCTGGATGGCTTATAATCAAATAAGATCTTAAAAATATTTAATTTGATGTAAAATTAAAAATATAACTATAAAATTCCATATTAGAAACAATGTAAAAAAGATTGATTCAAAAACTATTGGAAATTAAATCTTAATCTGAAAGTTATTGAGTTATTATAAGTATTATTTGAATGCTAAATTTGAAAAAATGCTTACTATTGCCTTTCTACTTACTATTATCCTATTAGTATTACTATTGACTTGCAATAGAATATTTCTCACGAGGGTAATGGTTCATTACTGAAACTTTTTATGATAAAATTCTCTTTTTTTCTAAAATCCGGGTATGTCGCCTGTGAAATCGAAAAAAATAATATTATTTTTTCAGATAATTTCAGTTTAGATAATTGCTTAGTAAATTCTAACTTTTCGTTTCAATGGATGAAATATTAAATAAAGCAAATGCTAGGAAGTGTATATAGTGTATATAATATAAGGATGATGACTAATAAGTAATAGAGAATTTTAAATATTCGAAACTAAACTTGAAAAAACATATAATTTTAGGCGATTTTTAATTCAAGTTTATATCAGGTAATATTTCCAATAAATAAGATTTACTTCAAGTTTATGAAAAAATCTTACTCTTTGTAATTAATAAAAAATCTCAAGAACGACGTAGTTTTAATAATTAAAATGAATCAAACGAAACGCAGAAATGGCGATTCTTTTGTGCAGAATTTTCACCAATCTTCAGTTTATCACATTAAAAAGAAGAAGGATCGCCAGCTTGAACACGGCACACACGCACACACACACACACACACACACACATATATATATTTATATTTTTTTATATTTAAATTGAGTAGCCGTGGGACCTTCAGCGAAGGCCCTATGACAAAGATACCGAACGCGTCCTCAGGTTGCGGATAGAAGGTCCCTGTACCAAGGGTTTCTGCTGAATATGGTTACAATAATGAATATGCAGTCGCGGAAAATTGTCCAGGGATGGTCCCGAAGGAATAACCCCTAAGCGAAGGCGTCAAAACCGTGCCGAAAGCTGAATGACACCTGGGTGAGGTGTCTCAAACAGTGACCTGAGATACCGGGTGACCTCTCAGAGTATAGCCTTATCCTTGCACGCGGGCCTCTACAAGGATGGACGAACTCTTTTCCTTTCTGCTCGTGGGAACAACAATGACAACACCAAACATAGTTGTAGTAAGTGCGGTTCAAAACAATCGAACGCGCAGGGCTCCCGACAATGGGTCGCACAACAATGCCGACTACCCTACAGTTGGGGGAGCCAATCAAGACGGAGTCATTGCGATGGACTGGCGGAATCTCAATACTTTTGGGTGGACGCATCTACTCAATGACGACCTGCTAGAGTGCTACGATAGCAGTATGACCCCCGAGCGAAAAGGTTACATGGCCTGACTGCAGGTTCTGTGGTGCGAAAAACACCCAGAGCTCTCGCACTTTATGCGTCAACGTCTGCGAAACCATGCCGAACAACTCCGAAAGAGGAGCTATGTAAGCAGAGCGCCTACTCTACCGCAGCCAGAACAAGCCGGCAACAGAGAAAGAGTGGCGACACTGAGACCAACCGCGAACAGGCATCCAATAGACGAAGAACGATGCTTCAGTACTCGGGAAAACATCAACATTCAGGTTCCTCCCAAGCCCAAAGATCTGACTAAACTGGATGATGAGCTGCGTGGAGATTTTTCCGAAGAATACATCAAATCAGCACAATGATAGGCTGAGCAAGACAGTACGCGTCCCGCATTCAGTGTGTAATTGACTACATAACGTCTGGCAGGACTTTCACTGCCAAGGTTCGAAAGTTCGCGCGCGAACTGCGGATCCGTCATCACACAATCAACAAGTCAAAGCTACTGACCATCAGGCAACATATTGTTCACAGAATACGAGTACTATCTAACGCTAAGAGAAGTCTAGAGCAACAGTTTTTGTCTGACCCATCTCGACTCTTCCAAGACCCTCTAGTTACTGTAGACCATCCGCCCAAACCAGAGGAGGTCGAAGCATTTTGGAGAGAAGTCTACGAGGTCCAGCATCCACTTCAAGAAGACTCAAAGAACATAAATAGCTTCAAGGAGCCGTGCAATGCCCTCATAACAGCTGAGTGCCGAAGGCGGGCAACTTAGCTGACCCCAAGAATTACAGGCCAATAACTTGTCTGAACACACTGTATAAGATCTTTACAGCTATCCTAAATGATAGGATTGTTCGGACAATTGGAACTGTGTGGTGAGAGATGTATGAACAACGCGGCTCAAACCAAGGAGTAGCGGGATTACGGGAGAACCTTCTCATCGATAGATGTGTTTGTAAAGACGCAGCATCCTGTCAACGACTCCTATCGATGGCCTGGATTGATTACCGGAAAGCTGTCGATTCAACCTCCCATAGACTTATCATCTGTCTGTTGGAAAGCTCAAAGGTTCATCCACACATCGTTTGGTGCATAGAGAGATTAATGCCGCTTTGGAAAACCAGATTTACTATCTCATCTGGAAAACATCGTGTGATCACTAACAGTGTCACCTTTCAGAGAGGTGTTTTTCAGCGCGACACCACGAGCCCTCTTCTCTTTTGCCTCACATAATTGCCACTGTCTCACGCACTTCTCCATTCCGAAGGGTACCTCTGTGGCAAACCTGGAGATCGAAAGCATAAGTTCACTCATGTACTTTGCATGGGCGATCTCAAAATCTATGCTAGAAATGAAGAGAAACTGCATCAAGCTCTGAAAATTGTCAAAGTGTACACTCAAGAGAATGGAATGGATTTCGGATTAGAGAAATGCGCCACGGTTAATTTGAAAAAACAAAAACTTAATGGCATCCCCGAAGACCCTGAGCTCGTCAGCAGAAGCGCTATACGACACCTTAGCGCTGGAGAAACCTATACATACCTGGGCGTGCCACAGAGCCGCATTCAGGACGTGAAATCTATAAATGATACTCTCCGAAGCAGATACAAACGTCTCATCCAGCAGGTTTGGTCTTCCGAACTGTTGGCTAAGAACAAAGTATCCGCAACGAATATGCTTGCCGTCCCGGTAGTACTCTATTTATTTAGAGTGGTTCCGTGGACGAAGGACGAGCTCAGATCCCTTGATATCGGGACGCGAAAGGTTTTGCACATGAACAATAGCATGCACCTTAAGTCTTCTGTTCCGTGACTTTACATCTCACGCTGCCTAGATGGTCGCGGAATACTGAATCTTGAATGTCTTCACAACAGGATTATTCTGGGTACAGCACATATACAGGGTGTTCCAAAAGTTCCCGTACTTTTTGTCTAGTCATTATTTTTCCTTGTCCTTATGCATTTTTGTTTATTCCGATGGTTTTATTGAATTCCTCATGTAGTTTTGTCCCTTAATGCACTTCGACCCAGATGGATTTGTTCTTCAATAAGATTGGGCGCCGGCACATTCAACTCGATCCACGATTGCCGTTTGCGAAGAGCTGTTTCCCAGTTTTTGGGGCAAGGACGTTTGGCCGCCAAACTCATCGGACCTGAACCCGTTGGACTATTCGGTATGGTCCATCTTGGAGCTAAAACTATCAGGGACACATTACGCCACCGCAGATGCTCTCAAAATGGCTCTCATCCGCGCTTGGGACACGATTATGGTAGAAGAGTGTGCTAAGATTGTCGGCAATCTTGGAAGCGACTTCGCAAATATATTGAAGTCAAAGGGGAAAATTTTGAACACTTGCTGTAATTTTCTTTACGTACATTTCTTTTCATTGTTTTAATAAATATTTTGGTTCTGAATGTATTGGTTTCATTAGTTTCTCGTAAAAAATATGGCCTGTTGAAAAGAAAATGCGGGAACTTTTTGAACACCCTGTGGTTGCAAATGGACAAGACCCTCTTCTTAAAATGGTCAGGAAACATGAACAAGCGGGTAAAGGGGCGTTGCTGTACAAAGCAACGGAGGAGGCTGCTAAGACACTCGGCCTTGACTCAAATACCAGGGGTGAGCAAAATGCATCAAATCTTATCCATCTTGAATAATCACTCCTGAAGGCCCGGATTAAGAAAGCACAGGAGAAAAACATCCGCGAAAAGCTCCTCGACAAGAGAATGCGCGGCATCTTCCACAGAAATGTGGAGGATCAGTCGATGTCAAGACGGTGTCATTTCCACTCTAGCATACCGTCGCCATATTTTGAGCCAAGATATTCCCGATGATAGCTGCAGAGCGTGTCACGCACATCTCGAGCATCTAGGACGCATACTATCTAGTTGTCCAACTCATGCGGGAACGACCTAAATCCAAAGGCACAATGTGGCACTAAGAGTGCTTTATTACCATCTCGGTCACTCTTACGGAATTGGCTCAAATACCGCTCCGCTAAACGCTCCTAGGGAAATAGAGTCAATTGTCGAAAATGAGACGTGCCGTATATACTGGAACTTCATATTCTCGACAATTGTTTCTGCTGCGCACTCGAGGCCTGACATGGTTCTTCTAGACTTCGAGAAACGAACCATGTTCGTTATCGAATTTTCGGCACCAGCTGCCAAAAACGTCACAGCCAAGGAGAAAGAAAAGAGAGAGAGGTATAAAGATCTTAGAAGGGAGTTGCGACGGTTATACCCCGAATATTCTGTTAAGCTAATCGTCTTAATGATCGGCGCTCAATCGGAGGTGCCCAAGCTTCAATGGTAAATAGCCTAAAAAGCATCCCTGTGTGTCAACAAAACGCTGAGACACTTGCGGGGAAAATGCAGAAGGCGGTCGTCCTTGGGTCGCTTCGTGTCCTCAGGGTGCAGGGTGCACGAGACTTTTGCCAGATTATCGTATTGAATTCATCGCAGACTGTAACCACTTATCTCATGGTCGTGAAACGTGGTTAGATTAGCGCCCGCTCCCGGCGAAATCCTGCGGTTGTCCTTATGGCAAACTTTTAACTATATATATATACGGTATACCATTTTAATCTATTACCCCAAATATCTTCTAAAATACTTTATCCACGAAAAAAAGGTTCGGACAAAGGTTAACCAGGACCGAGAGGGACAGAGGACTGAACCATCAATGTTGACTTTGAGGTCAATTTTAAAGGTCATTTGACGGTCAAGATGACTTTTTTGAATGCAAACCCCTATTTTTGACTCCGGATTTGAAAAGAGCGGAAAATTTTACGTCAAAAATGTCTTATGTGGAATTTGATTTTGTGACCTTAGAAAGGTCAAATATCAAGGTAAAGTGTTTAAAACGGTCATATGCCCTTTTTTGAAATTAATTGATGTTCTGAAAATAGCAAACCTTTAAGATGCTTCTAACAAGTTGATAGAATATAAAAATGTGAACCACCTTGACCATATTGATCTGCAGGTAAATTGTCAAGGTCATTTAAAGGTTAGCAGTCAAAAAAAGTCTTGTGAAGAGAAGTCAAATGAAGGGCAAATGTTTCAAAAACTCTTAGAACCTTACTTTTGGCGTTACCCGGAAAGAACGACGTGGACGTAGTAAGTTCTGTTTCCTTTGGGGTGCTTATTTACCGTGAGTCCCCTTGCCTCTCACGTTTGGGGTGATTGTTTACCGTGATTCCCCTTGCCTTTCACCATTGCTAGCTGTTTTACAATATGCTACGGATGAAGTGTTCAAAATGCTGTCCATTAGCTTCAAGACACAAACGTAGATGTCTTTCAAAACCGTCTACAGTTTTGAGCAAAGTTTCTCGAGAAATGGCTGTGCAGGCTATCCGAATCCTTTCCATCAGATCTTTTCTTGTTGTAGGTCGCTGAGCAAACACTACATTTTTAATATAACCCCATAAAAAGAAATCAGGTGATGTTAGATCTGGTGAGCAGGCGCGCCATTCGATTGGACCTCCTCTTCCAATCCATCTCTCATTGAATTTTTTTGTTCAAAAACTCACGTACGATGAGTGCAAAATGTGGCGGAGCACCATCTTGTTGAAACCAGATTCTTTGTCTTGCTGCTAAGTTAACGTTCTCCAATAGTCCTGGTAAATGGTCCCTTAACAACTCTAAGTATGTATGTCTCTTAACGTTTCCGCCAAAAAAGTAGGGTCCAATTAAATAGCCATTTACTATTCCGCACCACACCATAACACTCCATGGATATTGATGATCCATCGGTCTGTACCAGTGAGGATTTTCGTCCGACCAATAATGACGGTTATGTATATTGAGCTGTTTAGCGCTGTAGAATTGATTTTCATCTGAGAAAAGTACAAATCGAGAAACTAGGATCATTCTGTACCATCTGCAAGGCCCATTGACAAAAATTGAAACGCGCTAAAATATGATGGGGTCTGAGGGCTTGTGTTAGAGTAATGTGGTAAGCATGATAGTTCAGAGATCTTAAAATTCTTGATACTGTTGTACGTGGTATACCTATCTCTCTTTCAATTTGTCGAGTACTGATTTGTGGATCAATATGAACGGCTGCTATAACAGTCAGAGCTCGCGCATCATTTTCGTCGTACTCTGTATGTTGGCGTTCACGAAGAATCCCATTGCGAGCTCTTTCAGTTAAAGTTCTTATTGTTAGTCTGGAAGGATGTCTTCTATCTGGAAACCGTTCAGCATAAACTCTTGATGCAGCAGCGTAGTTAACATGGCATTCCTCTAAAATTAGTATCATGTCAACGATTTCAGTAGGTAAGTAATCAGCCATGTTGCGAAATTTGTTTGAAACCTAGCATAAAATGTTTCGACTAATAAATTAAGCTTTTCAAGGGAAAAACAAAGCGGAGAATGAAGTGAGCGTCATCGCTGAAACAGTTGAAATGCCGAAACAAATGAATGATTACACGTACTATGAAGAAACATATGAAAATCGAGAAACGCATTCAATGTTTCAAAAACTATACCAAAACCTTTTCTAATATGTATTATGAAAAGAAAATGCATAATCAGAGAAAGTTCGATTATCAAAAGAAGATAACACTACATGCGACTAGTTTTCTCCACGGAATAAAAAAGCGGAGAATGAAGTCACGAAAATAGTTGAAATCAAAAACCAAACGAATGCTCAATGCTCACCCCAAATGTGAGAGGCAAGGGGACTCACGGTAAATAAGCACCCTAAAGGAAACAGAACTTACTACGTCCACGTCGTTGTTTCCGGTAACGCGAGTATTATGAAATTACATTCTTGAAAATGAATTACTGATCTGGAGAAATGGCTGTTTCTCGTTTTATTCTAAAATTCTTTGAGACTATGAAACGGGTACCTAATGGAGTTTCATTGGCTAATTCTGGGGTCAATTTAAAAACCGCACCGCCTTCCATGTTAATGCCTGCCCGTATTCCATTGTGATTATATATTATATATTCTAGCATTTGAAGAAAACGCATTTATATGCATATTTTTACATTGATTTTTACGGATTGCATAAGATTTTGGAGGCACAAACAATTAACAACTGTTGAATGTTATATCTTTCCATTAAGGTTTCTGTAATGACTGTAAGCTTTTGTTCCTATATCAGGGAGTCTGTCTGTAGATTTCCATTCAATATAACTTGTATTTCAACTGTAGGTTCGCCTATAATATCACGGAGACAGAAAAATGACACCTTTCGTGGAAACGCCTATATGTAAGTGACAACTTTTTCAATAAATTTGATAGTAATTAAAAACATAAAAACGTGTATACTGCATGTATTTATGAATCTTAACGGTCAAATACATTTTATGGTTAACAAAAATAGGACCTTGTACAATTGCAAACATACATTTCATATAATTATATTGTACTCAAATGTAGACTCCTTAAATATTGTATAATCGTTATTAGTGTCATCTTCTATATTCAAATTTTTAGCTACTCCGTGTTAGGTATAGCGTGAGGGCTAGTATTTTGAAATTTTGCGTAACTTTACATTCTTGAAAATAAATTACTGGTTTGGAGGAATGGCTCTTTCTCTTGTTATTCTAAAATTCTTCGAGATTGGATGACGGTAGCCCAATGGAGTTTCATTGGCTAGTTCTGGGGTCAATTCAATAACCGCACCGCTTTCCATTTTTATGGCTGCCCGTTTTCCACTGTGATTATATATTCCACGAAGAATTGTACTTCTTTCCAATATTGCAACGACGTCACCAGTGGGTGTTGTTAATACTTTTCGTTCTTCGGTCGGCATGGGAGTGAAGTGATAATGCCCTACTCCGCGCAATTGAATTGGTTTATCAGCAGGAAAAGTGTATCTTCGAATTTCGAATCGCTGGAGCGGATTGCTGTTAGGAATAAGCCGAATAAGTCCAAGGTCACTAAGTGGAAATCCAAATATGGCTAAAGGCTCGTGAGAAGTATATCTGGCCAAATAATGAGGTCCGGCAGGAGGAGACCTGGTCCTGGGTCGAAGAGAAGATTCAGTAGGAGGAAGACATCTTTCAGGAGAATGATGTCCTTCAGGAGAATTAGAAGTTCCGGAACGAGGAACACCAGGAATGGGTTCGCCATTAGGTAAACATTCAAATTGCGAACTCAATTCTGCCACAAGAAACAGAGGATTAAATTTGTCTTAGAGCAGACAATTGTGTGTTGGTATATCATGAATCCTTTGTGGTTGCTATGTCTTGTGATTGTCATTTTCAAAAAGAAATAAAACGAGACTGACATTAAGAATTGTGAATGTGGTTGTAATCGTGAATTTGAAAGTAGCGAACATAGTTGTCAACTGTTTGCAACATTTTTATCCCATTCTGTCATAAAGAAAGCTTGATTCGGGTAGTGTTTCTAGGTGGATAGTTTCTTGTAGTAAATAACTACAAGTGTGGGCTCACACTTTGGAAAAAATAATAATTGGAATAGAATATTCAGATTAAATGGTAAATTTTTTTATTTGCGTATGACCTAAAAAATAGACGTAAGATTATAGATATGTTTATTATATTATTATATTCACCAATAGAATTGAGGATTATCGCAAAGGATAAGAAGAGAGTATGAACAATCCTCATCTTTTCTAAATAGAGGAAGAACTGATTAATATATTGATGAAGAATTTGATGAAAAATGTAACTCATGGTTATTCTAGTGCTTCACTGGATTATATAGTACACATATTTTATAATTATTATCTCATTAATTATACGCGTCAAGCTTGTCCTTCTTAGATGTTTACGTTTCATCATAATTATATTGTTGAAGGACAACTTTAGCACCAACAGTCATAATCACATATGAATTAAGAATCTAATATTTCATGAAGGAAATTAATTTAATCACATCTACAATCTTTTTAATTGAAGGGGTTACTTCTGAAGATAAGAAATTATAACTAAATTCCTACATGATATTGTATTGATATTGATTAACTATTAATATTGATTACTATACGTCTTCGAAAAAATATAATTTCTTCTACTAAGTCATGCGACAAACATTTGAGCAATAATACTCTATCAAATGATATTTCAGAAATTTGAAATTTTTTCTGTTAACAAGAAAACAAGTTGAAACAAAAATTGAACAAAAAAAAAGAGATTACCTGATTTTTAAATCTCTTCATAATATTTCTGGTGAAAATAACAATTTGAAGTTACTGATACATTTT
>CAKNXH010063136.1:28629-46403 GCA_932178445.1 Andricus quercusramuli
AACCGCACCGCTTTCCATTTTTATGGCTGCCCGTTTTCCACTGTGATTATATATTCCACGAAGAATTGTACTTCTTTCCAATATTGCAACGACGTCACCAGTGGGTGTTGTTAATACTTTTCGTTCTTCGGTCGGCATGGGAGTGAAGTGATAATGCCCTACTCCGCGCAATTGAATTGGTTTATCAGCAGGAAAAGTGTATCTTCGAATTTCGAATCGCTGGAGCGGATTGCTGTTAGGAATAAGCCGAATAAGTCCAAGGTCACTAAGTGGAAATCCAAATATGGCTAAAGGCTCTGGAGAAGTATATCTGGCCAAATAATGAGGTCCGGCAGGAGGAGACCTGGTCCTGGATCGAAGAGAAGGCTCAGTAGGAGGAAGACATCTTTCAGGAGAATGATGTCCTTCAGGAGAATTAGAAGTTCCGGAACGAGGAACACCAGGAATGGGTTCGCCGTTAGGTAGGCATTCAAATTGTGAACTCAATTCTGCAACAAGAAACAGCGGATTAAATTTGTCTTGGAGCAGACAATTTTGTGTTGTTATATCATAAAGCCTTTGTGGTTGCTATACGAGAAGCTCGGGAATCGGGAACTCCAAAGATACGAGCGTCAAAGGGGCTCCCACTCCTACAACGTTTAGATTTTGGGGGTAATGCGTGAGAACGCACACAGGCCTGCCACGCGCACGCGCGCGTATGCAATTCGCAGTTAAGAAACGTCGAATTCAGAGCAGCGCGCACTCGCGCGCGCTTCACTATCGAAAAGGGTGGGGGTAGAGGGGAAAAAATTCCGCTCGCTTCTTTGGAGTCGAGACGCTCGTATCTCGGGAGCTCGTATCTTTGGAGTTCGAATATATATTGAAAATCTTCAATGTTATAATGGTTCGAACAAAAATTCATAATCCTGGCGAAAGATCCTGAGTGGAACTCATTTCGAATCAATCCGAAGCAACTTTTCAATCCTTCACTTATTATCGGAATGGCTCAATTCGAAACTAATGTAAACCAAATCAAAAAACCCATATTTTAGTCTTTTTAAATCCTCAAAAAGGTCGGATTGAAAAGTATTCTACATTCTGACCATGTCAATTGTGGTTTGATCAATATTAGGGAAGAAGAAATTTGCAACAAGATAATTAAAGTACACTGGAACCTGGAATTAGAAACCTCGGATTTACGATATTCCTAGAACTGATGGCCCCGCAGTTTCATGTTGAGGGAAGAGCCGCGGGGTCGCTTAGCCATGCGTGACCACCAGCAGCATAGTGGCAAAGGGATCAGTGCGCGGGTACTCACGTGCTTCTGGGGCGTAATATTATGTATTCCAATTTGGGAATGGTTCACACTTTAAGCTAGATCCTATTTTAGAGCCAACTGAATATCAATGTTAGATAATATAAAAAGAAAAGTAAAAAAAAGTAACCGTTACAAAGTGAGGGAAAGTAGGGGAAATGAGTAGAAATGAGGGTGACTAATTTTTCAATTAAAGAAAGATACAAAAGTTAAATATTTCAGATAATATCTGTAAACATTTTCAGCATTTCTTTTTGGTAGGTGCATGCCTCCATGAAAAGATGTCCGATTTGTACGAATTCTGTATCAATAGGGAGACTTTTCGAACACCATTTTCTAGAACACATTCTGGATTCTCCTGGACTAAATTCAGAGTAAATTCTTACTTAATTCAGACAAACTTAACTAAAGTTCGAAAAAAATAACAATTGGGATACAATACACAGATTAAATGACAAATTTTTTTATTTGCGCTTGACATAAAAAATATACTTAAGATTATATATATGTTTATTATATTATTATATTCACCAATAAAATTGAGGATTACCACAAAGGATAAGACGAGAGTATGAACAATTCTCATCTTTTCTAAACAGAGGAACAACTGATTAATATATTGATAAACAATTTGATGAAAAATGTAACTAATGATTATTCTAGTGCTTCACTGGATTATGTAATACACATATCCTATAATTTTTATCTCATTAATTATACGCGTCAAGCTTGTCCTTCTTAGATATTTAAGTTTCATCATAATTGTATACCGACTTTATCAATTTAGATTAAGCACCAGATAAATATGGATAATTGTCAAATTGGAGGAAAACTTTAGCACCAACAGTTGTAATCACAGATGAATTAAGAATTTAATTTTTAATGAAGGAAATTAATTAAATCAGATCTAAAAACTTTTTAATTGAAGGAGATACTTCTGAAGATAAGAAATTATAAATAAATTCCTACATTATATTGTATTGATATTGATTAACTATTAATGTAGATTACTATATGTCTTCGGAAGAATATAATTTTTTCTACTAAAGCATGCGACAAACATTCGAAAAATGATATTCTATCAAATAATATTTCAGGAATTTGAAATTTTTTTTGTTAACAACAAAACAAATTGAGAGAGAGATTACCTGATTTTTAAATCTGTTCATAATATTTCTGGTGAAAATAACAATTTGAAGTTACTGATACATTTTCCGGTTGAAATTTTTGTATTCAGATTCCTACCACATGATTTAATAGAGAAAATGCTGTTTTCGCGAAATGATTATTCTATGCTTATAATTTTTAGTAATTGAAATCATTTTCAGACTAAGTTTGTATTGGTTCGACGGAAAATGAATACATACTTGTGAAGAAAAAAAGAAAATTATACTTTGATTATGATTGTTTATAGGAATAGTAATTTTTAATGTTCACTCGTTTTTCTTCACAAACGTTATTCTGATAGAGACGTGAAGAAAAAAATTTCTTCGGTGAAATGTTCGAAGCATTTTTCAAAATGGCGGCCACGCAACTTTGAACGTGCCAGCGTGGAAGCCGAGACAAAGAAGGTGTTGGTAACTGTGGACGAAATGAGTCGATAAAGTAGATAAGTTCGGTTATCAATATACTGTGTTCTTCGAATCTTGGATAAAGTGAGAGTCTAGTTTAATTGTTATACATATCAGTGACGTGTCAAAATGAGTTCACCAGAAGATAAGCGAGAATGTGAACAAGCGGCTCTTGAACTTCAAAATCGTCAACAGGCAGAAAGAGAGCGAGCGAAGCGTGAATTCAAGATTCAACAACAGCCACTGAACCAGCAACAACAGAATGCAAGATCGAACGCCTTCTACTCCAGCTAGTTCCAGAACGAATGATAACCTTGAGCAGAATAGGGCTCAATTTCTACCTCAACAACAGCCGGCTGGAGATCAAATGAATTAGCTGTTGGCAGCAATGACTGCATTGTTGAAGCAAAGTTCGACTTTGACGGAAGTTGTTAGTCAAGATCGTCCAAGAGAGACTATGCTTGACCTGTCACATAATATTGACAATTGTGATGGAGTCGAGAGTGCCTCCGAAGCTAAATCATGGCTGAATCAATTGGAATCTACAGCTATACTGCATCATTGGACGGAAGCTGTTGCTTTTGAGACAGCGAGGTCTTATCTGAAAAAGGCTGCAAGAAATTGGTACCTTAGCCGCCAGCACTAAATTGTTGATTGGGAAACGTTTATATCTGAATTTAAAGGAACGTTTTTATTTGAACAGACACTTATCCAGAGATCGAGAGAAATTGAACAGAGGAGCCAAAAACCTGGATAAAATACTAGGGAGTATTTCTTTCATAAAGCAATATTGTGCAAAGATCTTGGACTAACTTTTAAAGAGACCAAGACACAAATCGAAATCGGTTTATGGTCAAAGGATCTTGCCAGCAATATAATGGCAATGGGTCATCTTGAGCTCGATGATTTACTGGAGAGCATCCAGGAAATTGAGGCCCTGGAAATCGCTAGAAAACAGCGCATCTCGTCAAGGAAGAAAGAATCGTCTTCGCAGCCCTTCCAGTCTTCAACTTCACATCGAAAATGGATTTCGGACTCAAACCCAGCAAATCAGAAAGCTTCAGCGTTGCAGTCAGGTAACGAGAAAGCGAGCACTGAAGACTCACGTAAGTGTTACCGCTTTAATAAGACGGGTCATATCGCTAAAAATTGTACCGAAAAACGCGAGATTAAATGTTTTAGGTGTAATGAGATCGGGCATATGGCTACATCATGTACAAAACCAAAAAAGCTTTCAAACGCGGAAGTTAAGGTTGTCAATCGTAATTTGGAAAACAATAGAGCTAAATATAAAAAGAAAATTCAGATAGGCGAATATTTCTTGAACGCGTTAATTGACCCGGGAAGTAGTGATTGTACAATAAAGGCTTCAGAAGTTTCGGCTAAAGGTTTTAACGTTATTCGTATACCCAGTGTTTTAGAAGGTTTTGGAAATTCTAAAAATTTTACAAATTCGTGTGGAATAATTCGAGAGCGATTAACAGTAGATAACAGAACTGCGGATGATGTTTCTTTTAGAATTGTACCAGATGATGCTCAACGCTTTAATGTTCTCGTCGGACAGAACTTTACGGAATTACGGCATATTTTATACTATAAAATCGACGATCGACTGGAATTCCGTAACCGTAGTAGATTTGTGTTTGATTTGGATGCGGCTATCGAATCTTCGAATTTTGAAAAAGTGAGTGTCACGAACGACACTCAGCTTTCTCCCGCTACAATTAATTTCATTGATGTACAAGTGAATAATTCTAAATTAATTTTACCTTACGAGAATACGACCTCAAAGTTTATTCAGTGCCCGAAAGGCAAACAATTAGACGATGGAATAATGTTCATCCAAGAAGCTCCAAAACTTGAGCCGAGATTTGAACCAGTAGTAGAGTCTGAACTGATAGTCGATCCGGAAGTTACGAAAGAGCAAACCCGCGAATTGCTAAATTTAGTTTACGAATTTCGAATTGTTGTTGCTAAAAGTCTGTTACAATTAGGTTGAACTGATTTAGTTCAAATGGATATCCAGTTAATACCCGGAACTGAACCTACCTTTTCAAAATCTCACCGCGCGAGCAATCAGGAACGAAAGATCATGCAAGAAACAGTAAACGAATGGAAGCGGGCTAAACTAGTAACCGATACAGAATCACCTTTCGCCAGTCCCTGTATTCTTATTCAAAAGAAAAATGGAAAACCAAGGATGATTGTTGACTTTAGAAGACCAAACCAAAACACAGTTAGAATGCATTATCCAATTCCGAATATCGATGATAGTATTGAACATTTATACGGTGCTAGTTTGTTTGCTGTCTTAGATTTAAAATGTGGATACTCACAAATTCCTTTGACAGAAAACGCCAAGGAAAAAACGGCTTTTATAATGCAGGATACAACTGGGCGCAATTATATTAAGAGACATATTGGATCGTGTATTGAATGTATACTGTCAAAGAATAAAGTTGGTAAACAACTCGGAGAATTACATCCGGTTCCGGTGGGTAAAAGGCCCTTCGAAAATGTACACATTGATCACCTTGGACCTTTTATCACGAGTACGCGCGGCAACAAATATGTTCTTGCTCTGATTTGCAATTTAACCAAATTTACGCGATTATATGCAGTTCGAGATGTAAAGATCAAAACAAATATTAAGAAAATCGAAGAATTTCTGAGTAGATTCGGAGCACCTGTAAGATTTATTACAGACAGAGGAACGTGTTTTACCTCAAAGGAGTTCGAAGAATTCTGTAAGAAATTTGGAATCCGACACACATTACATTCTAGCCGACACCCTCAAGCTAATGGTCAGATAGAACGGCTGAACCAAACTATGCTGCCCGCGATGGAAGCTAATTTGACTGATTTTGAGGGGCGTAAATGGGATTTGCAATTATTCAAATTAGAACGAGACTTGAATTCCTGTGCAGTTGCAAACATATATTTCATATAATTATATTGTACTTAAATGTAGACTTATTAAAGATTGTATAATCGTTATTAGTGTCATCTTCCATATTCAAATTTTTAGCCACTCCGTGTTAAGTATAGCGTGAGGGCTAGTATTTTGAAATTTTGCGTAACTTTACATTCTTGAAAATAAATTACTGGTTTGCAGGAACGGCTCTTACTCTTGTTATTCTAAAATTCTTTGAGATTGGATGACGGTAGCTTAATGGAGTTTCATTGGCTAGTTCTGGGGTCAATTCAATAACCGCACCGCTTTCCATGTTGATGCCTGCCCGTTTTCCATTGAGATTATATATTCCACGGAGAATTGTATTTGCTTCCAATATTGCAACGACGTCACCAGTGGGTGTTGTTAATACTTTTCGTTCTTCGGTCGGCATGGGAGTAAAGTTATTATGCCCTACTCCGCGCAATTGAATTGGTTTATTAGCAGGAAAAGAGTATCTTCGAATTTTGAATCGCTGGAGCGGATTGCTGTTAGGAATAAGCCGTATAAGTCCAAGGTCACTAAGTGGAAATCCAAATATGGCTAAAGGCTCTGGAGAAGTATATCTGGCCAAATCATGATGGCTGGCAGAAGGAGACCTGGTCCTGGAACGAAGAGAAGGCTCAGTAGGAGGAAGACATCTTTCAGGAGAATGATGTCTTTCAGGAGAATTAGAAGTTCTGGGTCGAGGAACACCAGGAATGGGTTCGCCGTTAGGTAAGCATTCAAATTGTGAACTCAATTCTACAACAAGAAACATAGGATTAAATTTTCTTAAAGCAAACAATCGTGTATTGGTATATCATAAATCATTTGGGGTAATATTGTGAGGTAAGTTCGAAGGCATTGAGGGATGTTTGCTCTAGGTAACTTCTCACAAAGAAACTTCCTGCTTTTTTAACTTATGAATGAAAAAAATGATGCAGAAAGTTGACAGCAATATCAGGAATTGTGATTGTAATTGTGAATTTGGGGAGTAGCATCCTACAATGAGTTACAAAGCCTATTCAAAAATCAATTTTGTAATGAGAATTTATTTTCGTTATTAGTTTAATATCTAATTGCTCATTGTACTTATGAAAGATCATAGTTGGTGTTTGCGATTTTTATTCGTTGCAGATAACAAGTATAATTTTAGATTTAATCGTTGTCATTGACATAAGGCTTCTTTTGTTCCAAAAAATATTCTCTACAATAAATATAATTCGTGGGAGTTTCATTGAAACAGAAGTTTTATACAAGTTAAACTTATCAAAAACAAATAATTCATACACTTCTAAAATAATAACTGACTATATAGTATATATAACTCCCACAAATAAAATGATATAAAAATCGTTTGAGTAATAAAAGAATGATAAGGTAAATGTAGAAGGAAAGATAAAATCGGAAACACCAAATATCTCATTTTCAATGAACAATTACATATTCAAGTGTGTAAAAAAAAGTTACACTTATATTCTCCTTCGAAATTATATATTTCACTTTGAGGTTATGCCTCGTGCACGTCTTAAAAAAATAAGAAGTATGCTCAGCCGGATGCAGAGCTGCTGTCCGGCAGACCACGCCGACTGCCGTGTAACCAATCAGAGCAATCTACCGGATATCAACTTAGCAAAATCAACTTAGGAAAATTAGGGAAATGCGGGAAGGGGGTCGAAGGAAGTAAATGCGAGTGAGGGGAAGTAGGGAAAATTTTTAGAAATCAGGGCGAGTAATTTTTTAAAGAAACAAAGATACAGAAGTCAAATATTTCAGACAATATGTATGTCCGTTACGCGATTCAGACTAAGCGGGGTATCGGAAGAACTTGATTCGGACAAACTTCAATAAAGTTTGGAAAAAATAACAATTGCGATAGAATACGCGAATTAAACGGCCGCAATTCTCATTTTCGTATAACTTAAGAAAATGTTGTTAAAATTATAGATATATTACATTATTATATTCACCAATAGAATTGAGGATTGCCGCAAAGGATAAGACGAGAGTATGAACAATCCTCATCTTTTCTGAATAGAGGAACAACTGATTAATTTATTGATGATCAATTGGATGAACAATGTACCTAATGATTATTTTAGGGCTTTTTCCGATTATATAATACATGAGTACGCACTCATATATCCAATACTCATTATCTTGTGATGTATACGCATCAAGCTTGTCCTTCTGAGATATTTACGTTTCGTCATAATTATTGTGTTCTAATACACTTTAGCACCTATATGCAGTGGTATTCACATATAAATTAAGCATTTAATATTTCATTAAGAAAATTCATTATATCACATCTAAAAAAAACAGCACGTGCGTCCTAAACTACGACCTAAGATAGATTTATGTGTAAACATCTTCGGGAAACGTTAACTGAAATTGAAATCTTACACAAAACAAATAATAACTCACGCACATGTAGGAGTATCCAAATTTATTTTCTCTTATACGTAATGTCGTGCAAAAGTTTCTGAACATCTATTTTCCAATAGGTTGAACAAGCACCCTAGTTTTAATAGTAATAAACTGTAGATTTTCTCTCAATTATTGCATAAAAGGTTATAAAAGTACCCGTTTTATGGGCGTAAATGAAAGCCAGTATGACATATTCAAAAATAAACAAATTGGAATTGAATTATTTAATATAAAATAAGCCTCGAATCATTACAATTTCAGAGTGCTGAATGCAAACTTAAAAATTTGCATTGTTTCATTTTTTCAATTTTTTTTGATCATTTAAAAAATGTATTGATTCATTCTTCAAACTATTTTATTTCCTAAAACGAATTCTCTCCCTTGCCTACTTAGTCGAGCTTTGTTTATAAAATACCGATGCGGACCGATATCAGTTCTCTGAAGAAACAAATATGTTACGCATCTACATTTAGAATTAGGCTAATTATATTTCATGAAGAAGAATATTAAAAATTGAAATTTCATTATGAAAAATTCATTATTATGACACTCATCATTATTATTACACATCCAAGTACTCAAAAATTATAAGAAAAGTATTTAAAATTGTTTCTTTTTTTCGAATTAGACACAGCATATTTTCCTCCGGTTTGTAAATAATTTACAATTGTTTAAACAATTATTATTGGTTTGAGAGAGCGAGAAATAGAAAGCGAGAGAGAGAGAGAGAGAAGCAAGCCTCCGTTCTGTGACGTTTTGTGCGCGTGTGTCAGAGGCCTGCGTTACACTTTCTAGTCGTGGTTTCAGTTGAATCAGGCGCGACTTCCCATATCGAGGTCTAAGATGTTTACACATCAAAATTTTCAATTGCAGCAGACACTTCAGAATATAAGAAATTATAATTATATTTGTACATGAAATATTTGAAGTAGATTTGAGGTTCAGAGTTTTTACACTCGACTTTTCCTAACGGAATTCTTTTTTCTTCTATTTTAATTTCTTCTAAAATTAAAAGCCAAGCTAAAACGTATTATAAATAGATTAGATCAATCGAAAGCTGTGCATATTATGGATGTTTTAATATAGCAGAAAATAGTTTTTTTTTCACTGAGGTTATTAAAGCGTTTTTGAACTCAACTGTTCTTTATTTTTATCCATTTCAGATATTTTTTCAACAGTTTAAATCTTCAAAAAAAATTTTTTTTAACCGGTAGGATGGAAAGCCAAATCGGATTGGCATTATATCCATTGTCCCTACTAATATTATTAGGGTGTTTCAAGATTTCGATTGCTTCTCTATGTTTTCTTGGAAAAATATTGTACGTTTTTGCGATGACGGTTGTTTTGCATATAACATTTTATGTCCTGTTTCGATATGATGGTCAGCTAGTGCTGATTGCGTGATATGTTTTAGCCTGACTTCATACTCATGTTCCTTTACATGTTGGCTCACCGCTCTCCCTGTTTTTCGAATATTGATTTTGCCACAAGAAAAAGGGATTTTATATACTTCCGGCTCACTAAGAGTTCCGTTTTTATCTTTAGGGTTGTGTAGAAGTTGTCCTATTTTCGCTAGTGGTTTGAATATGATTTGGATGTTTTGTTTTTGTTGATAATTCTTCCCATTTGTTCTGTGAAACCTTGAATGTAGGGTAGGATGGCGATCGCTTTTCTCTCCCTTTCTTTAGTAAGTTGTGTTGACTTGTTTTTTGAGTGTATTTTCTTATTGTTTCTTCAATTTGTTTGTTTTTGTAATCGTTTTGTATTAGGGTTTGTTTAACGTATTGTAATTCCTTCTGTAAGTTATCTTTATCTGTCATGGAGACAGCTCAGTATATAAGGTAGTTGATGACCGATCGCTTTTGAGATGGGTGTTGGTGGGAGGAAGCATGTGGGTACCAGCTTGTTTGTGTGGGTTTTCTGCAAACTTCAGGTCCTAATGTGTTATCAGATCTTTTGTAAACTAGTACGCCCAAGAAAGGCAATTTTCCGTCCATGTCTCCAGATGACAAAAGTGTCGGCAAAGTAACGGTACAAAAATTCCGGTTTAAGCTTGGATTGGCTGAAGATTTTAATTTCCAGATTTTTCATGAAGTTGTTGGCTAGTACAGGTGAGATTGCTGCTCCTGAGGTTTGCTCGTATAACTGGTTATTGAGTAGGTATGATTGATATAGTGTTCTATCAAAGGTATGAGATTGAAGGCGATGTTTGCGAAGGATTTAATAGTATCGATTGTATCAGAGATTGGTACTTTTGTGAAGAGAGATACCACGTCGAAACTCACTAGGATGTCTTGTGGTTGAATGTGAATCTGTTGTATCGTTCTGATAAAGTCAAAAGAGATTTGGATGTGTATGATAGAGTTCCCTGTGAAAAGATTCAGTTCTTTGGCGAGGAAGCATGCTAGATTGTAATTTAGTGAGTATATTGCGCTGACGGTAGGTCTGAGTGGTATGTTGTTTTTGTCGATTTTTGGTAGTCCGTGAAGTTTTTGAGAGACGGGTTTATTATTTACTGATTGAGATATTGTTTTTCCGTAAAGTTTTGACTCTTTTATAGGGGTTTTTGTTTTGCTGACTATTACTTTTTTGGGGTATTTTTGATGTTTTTTTATATGTATCGTGAGTTAGAAGGTCCAGAATATTGTTGTTATAGTCTTCTTCATTCATTATTACTGTTGTGTTGCTTTTGTTTGTGGGTAATATTATGATGTCTTTATTCTGATTGAGGTCTTCAATTGCTGTTTTTTCTTGTTTTGTTAAGTTTCAGGAGGGAACTTGGGCTTGACATCTTTCAGGAGAATGATGTCTTTCAGGAGGATTAGAAGTTCCGGCATTGGTTGAACAGTTCAACTGAGAACTCAATTCTGCAACAAGAAACATAGGCTTAAATTTTTCTTGAAGCAGACAATCGTGGTTTGTATATCACAAATCTTTTGTGGTTATATTGTGAGGCAAGTTATACATAAGAAAAAAATTCCAAGGATTTTGAAAGTTTCAAGGGACTTGGTGGGGTATTCAAGTATTTTGATAATTTTAGAGGATTGTAACAATTTAGAGGGATTCCTAAGAATTTTAACAGATTTCAAAGACTTTATTAGATTTAAACAGATTTAATATAAAAACTGTTTATTAAATACTATTTCTGTTATCAATTTTTATTTGAACTATGGTTACCATGATGATTCGCATGTTCGTTACTCGTCCCAAAATTTGCCAGAGAATCGCTCGTTTTGGACGGCATACCTGATGATATTTCTGTGACAAGACAAAAAGGACTGATGAATTTACAATGTTAAAAATTTATTACAAATACTTAATTCTAAAAGATATATATATTGCTATGAGTTTAGTGGAAGAATGCAATTTCGTAGTATTTTCTTCGTAATAAAAATTGATTACTTATATGTCAATAAAAAACTACAGTACACACTTAATCTATTTGTCCGTACTTCAAAGTCTCAAACAAAATCCAAATATGTTATTTTGGGAAGAAAGAGTTACGCGCGATTTTCAGGGTGATTAATTTGAAAACTGATTTAAATATCCTGAAAATCTTGGATGTTTTAGTTTTTCTACCCAAGAGATATTTTCTCAGAAAAAATGTACAAAACACCCAAAGCTTCGAGTTTCAAGGAGGGAAGTTTTATCTTTCAGATTCGAGTCTTGAATATTCGACAAAGAGTGGCAATAATTGTTTGTTATCATAGAGTTTATATAGTATTTTCCATTTAATAATATATAATAGATATGTTCCAACGTACTGGTAACGTAGAATTTTGAGAAAAATGTAACTAACAAATATTCTGATGCTCCGTGTATACGTACTGTTCTGGGATATTTGTGTATCACATAATTTATTTGATGGAACTGAATATATATACACAGTAAGTCCTAGAGATATCAAACTCTCGCACGTTTTTAATTATGTTATCTTGAAAAACTAAGATAATTAATGTTTAACGAAATCGTACGTATTTATATTATTCTATCTTGAAAATCTCAGAGAACTTAGTGTTGTGTAAATAGCAGTTATATATAGCAATTCTTTCACGTAATTAAAATTCTCCCAAGATCATGGGTTAGATAAGGTATGTCTTAAGAAAAATATTGATAATGTGTCAAGTAGATTTCAAAAACTAAAGAAATGTATTTTCTAACAATATATACAATATAATTCCTAACAGAATTTCAAACGTTACACATTTTTTGACAGACTTACATGTCGGAAAAGCCTTTCTATCCTCTAGAACTAGAATAATAGAAGGCATCTAGGAGCTTTGCGTATGATTTCTCTAAAACTGTCAATAATTTATGAATTTTTAAAATCATGTCAAATATGGCAGCCTAACTTGAAAAAAGTCGATCTCATGAAAAAAAGGACAAGTGATTGAATATGACTGGTTGAACTGGAAATTACAGTACATTGCAGATTCGAAGTCGTTTTGAGGAACTGCCCGATTGAAATATAATCATGAAAAGTGATCTATAAAACAATATAAATTACAATCTACTGTAAAATCACTATTTCTTAAATGGCGAAATCAGATTGCGGTCGGTAAAATCACATACTCGAACGATGTCGATTTACGGTCGGACGTAATAACGCATAGCTACACGTTGTGAACTTAAGACGGTTAGTAAGATTACGTCTTCCCAAGGTGGAAATTTTAAGACATAAGAATTTGAAATTTTGTTTAAAAAAAGATGTAATCTCTCCTAAAAGAGATGAGTTTTGAAAACAAAAAGACAAATCTTCAACAGAAGAGCTGAATTTTCAACGAAAAAGGTTTTTAGACGGATAGCTCTGAAAATAAAAAAGTTTATACAACGCAGGCATGATTTACGCGTCCTATGCTCTCATCATTTAGGACAATGTTGTTCGTTGCTTTCTCACCTTTTCCTTCAAACCCCATAATTTTTGTTTTATTGACGTTAATTCGAGTCGCTCCGTTATGAATTCCAAAAAGACCGCATTTGCGAGCTACTTTGAAATATATTTTCCCGACTTGCTGGTGGCTAGAGGGAAAGGAAATATTCTGCGCGTAATTAAATGAAATCACGAGATGTGACAAATCCTTTTTTGTAGGTGACTGATTGAGCAAAAATTTCGCTTCTGATCTACAAAGATTGTAATAATCTCGTGGCTTGCTCGCCTTCTCTAAACGCTCTACAGCAACGATTATCTTTAAAGATTTTTCTTTGCCGGGTAAATTTGCAGATCGGGCTATTTCCAAATTATTGTCCAAATTATTGAGAGCAAAATCTTTTGGAATGATCTTATTCCAACGACTTTTGCAACAATCGTCTGCATCGTTTGCATAAAGTTTTTCTTCCTTGACTCTCTTCTGCAAATCTTCATCTCTGAACTCAACAAAATCAGAATCCTCATCCCACAATAACAAAAAAAAAAGTTATGTCCGCACGGAGGAAAAATATTGGCAAAAATACCAATTTTTTTGTAAAGTGATATCAGAATGAAAACAAAATAGGCATATTTTTCATGATAATAAAAAATTGCCTATTATTGATAGTCAAATTTCCTACTCCTAAGAAAAAGCTCGATTTTCATAAATTTTTCAATCAGTGATAGGAAATTTTTCATTGTTTGAACGTGAATAAACTTTTAAAAGGTTACACGGCTCACCACGATAGAATCATCCTCTTGTGATATGTGTCGACTGCTGCTGGAAAAGACCTTTTAGTCCCCATATTTATACAGGTTAAAGAAAAGTCATTTTCTCAAAATTTTCCAAAAATCAATTGGTGTTTAATTACCTAGTTTCCAACGAAACAATATAACATTTATATTCTGTTGGCGTTTCAAGGGGTTGATCGTTAAGTTCCCATATTTAACGGGTTAAAAAAAGAATCAAACTCCTTACGGCCCACATATTAAATGCTATTATTTAACTTTATCCATTATTAAATTATAAATTTATAAATGTTGAAAACACTAGTATCCTCCTAGACAATACCTAAAACATCAGTTTCCGAGTTAGCTTCGCACGAATATTCCGACCTGTCACGAGTTTGCCTTGGTTTTTCGGTTCAAGCAGCCCGTCCTGACAGAAATACCAATCGCTATCGGTATCGAGCGCAGAGTGTTCTCCATCGATCAGTTCTCGTATATATTGGCTCTCCTGATTCATCAGACCCGTCCATCCCCTCTTGTTCGTTGACGGATGCACACCCATTTATCAAGTTTTCGTCAATTCGCACTTGTCTCGCGTAATGCCTACATTCTTGAGATCTATATGTGTCACCCTTTCGTTTAGGAATTTGTGAAAGGTCATTAAGTAGCGTAATATAAATATTAGCTTCCCATTTTGAAAGGATATTATTACATTCAAATTTGCAAATATTCTGAACTGCTTCAAGTCGGAAGAGCCTATCCTGGAGTGGTTGGTGCAAGGGCGCACAGTGCTCCTGCCGAAGACGGGAAACTTAGCTGTTTGGTTTTCGGCTCGTCTCCAAGAGAGGACGCCCTTGAGGGCCGTCGAGGTCCCTCTCGTCGACTGTTGCGCACCTACTTCCCCCAGTTAATCTTCATGCTTCGCCCCGAACGGACGTGTGTCAGCGCGTATGTGGCTACGCGGTAGGCATCGCCCGGGCAGTGCAGTGTAGTTACTCGTTGTCTTTCACCCAACACGGACGTGCGGTAGAGGTTATAGTGTAGTGGAATGTAATGTGAAGCCAATAAACCAGTGATCGTAACAATATTTGGCGCCTCTAGTTTCTTGCGCCCGTCACCCTCTACTTCCTGCAGTGTTTCTGGGTTCTCCAGTCACCCCTCCCTCCAGCAAATATAAACATAGCTGACCCCAAGAATTACAGGCCAATAACTTATCTGAACACACTGTATAAGATCTTCACAGCTATTCTCAATGATAGGATTGTTCGGAGAATTGGACCTGTGTGGCGAAAGATTATGAACAACGCGGCTCAAAGAAAGGCGTAGCAGGATGTCGGAAGAACTTGCTCATCGAAAGATGTGTCTGCAAAGATGCAGCCGCCTATCAGCGATTGGCCTGGATTGATTACCGGAAAGCTTTCGATTCAACCTCCCATAGACTTATCATCTGTCTGTTGAAGAGCTTAACGGTTCAGCCACACATCGTGAGGGTCATAGAGAGATTAATGCCGCTTTGGAAAACCAGAGTTACTATCTCATCTGGGAAACATCGTGTGATCACTAACAGCATCACTTTTCAGAGAGGTGTGTTTCAGGGCGACACCATGAGCCCTCTCCTCTTTTGCCTCACATTATTGACAATGTCTCTCGCACTTCGTTATTCCGAAGGGTACCTCTCTGGCAAACCTGGAGATCGAAAGCATAAGGTCACTCATGTATTTTACATGGACGATCTCAAGATCTATGCTAGAAATAAAGAGAAACCACATCTAGCTCTAAAAATTGTCAAAGAGTACACTGAAGAGATTGGAATGGAGTTCGGATTAGAGAAATGCGCCAAGGTTAATTTGAAGAAAGGAAAACTGGATGGCATCGCCGCAGATCCTGAGCTCATTGACCGAAGCATTTCAACTAATGTCGAACGGGAGGATTGACGCCGAAGATGATTTTATGCATTCGATAGGTAAGTTCGAATGTCTGCCTCCGTATTTGATTTCCGAAAAGCCGGCTGAACTCGAAAGGTGGTTTTCTGTAATTTTCCTCACCCCTGGGCAAATGTCCGGGCAAATGCGAGCACCTCTAATAAAGTCAGATGCAGCCGCGAGTTATCACTGGTTATGAATAAATGAATAGTGTGATTCTAAGCCCACCTAAGTGAAGAAAATATTTTAACAGGCTCATACCCAGTGAAGTGGAGTTTTTTTCTGCCGGTTCTTGCTGAAGGACTGAAATGATACTTCAGCAACGAGGATGGCCCGTGTATAGACCTTTGTTTCATCGGGGTTTTAAAATAAGAAAAGGCGTAGCGCAATAGAATTCAACAGCAGTGCTACAGGACTTTTATGGATAAGCCTTAAAAGAACAAATGATAATACTACTAATTAAACAATTGTTTTTTTATACACCAACCTTCAAAACTCACATTAACAACTTACAAAATTTTGTAAATGGAAAAATGTTATTCGTAACCTTCATAATTTAAATTTCGCACTCGGAAAATATAGCGATTCAAGACTTTCTATTTCGAATAATTCAGTTTTAAATTGTTTGGTTTTTAATATTTAATTTGAAATTGCGCATTTCAAATGGACAGTCAAATACATATTACAAAATATGAGAAGGTTTTTTTATTCTAATTGAAATATTTTAAATTGAATGGGTTGAAAATGGAATATTATCGACGGAAAAAATATTTTATGAGGATCAGAAATTGAATGAAAGTCTTTTGTTATAGAACAGATTTAGAGTCGTTATGTAAAAAAAATTATTGTTGAATTTTTGATACTCTAACTACAGTTGAATTTTTAAAAGCATGGATGAGGCTCGGCAGGAGGAGGAGACCCAGCAGAAGAATGAGGTCTGGCAATTGGAAAAGTCCTTCCTGAAGAATATCCGTCCATAGAGGAAGAAGAACTTACGTGAAGAGGAATACGAGGAATAGGTTCGCCTTCAGGCAAAGATTCAATCTGTGAACTTAATTCTGCAACAAGAAACAGAGAGTTAAATTTTCCTCAAGATACACAATCGTACACTGAGAAAAAAATCCGCTTCTCCCAACACGATGCGTCGTGTTGAGAGTTTTCCTTTTGCCGTAACACGATGCAAGTTTTGGGAGAACACTCCTGTGAGTGTTACGGGAAAACGATGGCATCGTGTTGTGGCAACACGATCATCGTTTTGAGACGTTGCGTTGAATGCAAAGAAAATGCAAACATGAGAGCCACTGCGTTCTTTGACGTAGCGAGGTATTCCCCCACGTTGTTCTCCTCTGTCTCGGAAATTGCAAGTTACTTGCATTTGCACCTTTTTCTATCTGCCCTCTTTTTTTAATAAAAGAGGACGACGGGAGTATTCGGTGTTTCATACAGAATCTTGATCTGTTTTGTTTTTCCAGAATTCAAACTCCATCGCGACCCCATTCTAAGGTGACGTCCATCTCCTTAGAGTCATATCCCCATGTATATTAGCGTGGTCCAAAAATTCATTGCAACATTTTTTTCTCGAATAATTATGCATATCGCCCTGAAATTCATTTGAATTCACACAAAAATGAATTTATTTATGTTTTTGAAAAAAAAATATGTTTAGAGATGGCGCCAGAACCATGAAATTAACCACAATTTTCCCATGAGAAAAAAGACATTTTTGTAAATTTCATTTAGGGTCATTAACATTAGGGATCGTCCATAAATTACGTAAGACGTTTTTCTTTTGTTTGAATAAAGAGAGGAATAAAATTGCTGTGAAGTTGAGAAGGACACAACGCTATAAACAAAAGAAAAACGTCTTACGTAATTTATGGACGATCCCTTAGGTGAATCGAGTTTAAACTCAAGACTTCTCTTAACAATTGAGGTGACGAATGCAACAACTCGCTAAGCGCTCGAAACCGCGTAGAAGTATTGACCA